>CM067499.1:21498780-21556061 GCA_034552555.1 Semaprochilodus insignis
ACAGTGTACATAACAGTGATTGAATCACTAGCTTAATTCAATTTGCAATGACATTGTGAAGCCCCAGGTTAGTACTGAACACTGCACGCTCTGATTCCCAGTTGTTGACTTAATTACTCACACACCTTTACAGAACTGTACAGTCATGGGAAAAGTGCAAAGCAAATACAATACAAGTTTAACCACATCCTGAATAATATTGAAAGAGTTATTTACACTTTCTCTGTCAAGTACTAAGAAGCTGTGTAGCTTTTACGCAAGTTTCACATTTAAGCATGAACTAGCACTCACTGTGGACCAGACCAGATGACGTGTTTTTTTTTTTTTTTCTCATTGTATTGGCAGCTCTCCAAAAGATTACAGTGCTCTATGGAGGTTGCTTTCGTTTCTCCTAAAGTATAACAGCCAGCATTTTATTTTCGCTCTGTAATTATCAGTTACAGTCTCGGGTTTGGTTTCAGGTTGTTATCGTGTCACCTTTGCCTTGCAGGTTATTATTGTTATTTGACGGTGGGAATGTATGTTCTGTGGTGAAACAGGGGCACTACTGCTTTACAGGAAATATGAATTTACAAAATGCAATGTAACAATTATACAGTGGAGATTCAAATGAAACAAATGGGACAAAAATGTTATACTGGTTCATTTATTTATGGAGGAAAATGATCTGATATTTCAAATCAAAAGTATGTGAACCTCTAGGATTAGCAGGTAAACTGAAGGTGTAATTAATCAGGTATGAGTGGGGCTGTAAGATGAAGCTCGGTCGTTTGAAGGGTAGTATGTAGTAAAACGGCCCGGAGGCGCCAAAACTCACTAAACAGGAGAGCTGGATTCCAGAGCTCATATATTCTTTTAATTCACACTCAGAAATATTTACATTCACGAGGATCAATTCTAAAAATAACAAAAGCTGTACAAGATTGATGCCATTGGCCTTTCAGCCAACCTCTGGCAGTCAGCCTGCCAAACCTATACATCAGCGCATTATAGGTTTTAACAAGGCCTGAGGCTGCAAAGCCACACAGGACTATACACACCACAGGAAGGAGACCCCAAACCATTGCTGCCATTTCCTTTTATAGCAGTAGCCCTCCCATGCTAGGCCTGGGTCATACCATTATGACTTTAAAAGGGTGACATGAAAAAACAACACAAACAAACGTTTACAAATGATCACACGTTTAAATAGTTATGGCCATATTTACAAGTGTACACCTAATATATTTAAATATGCATATATGCATGAATGCTGTACCTAATAATTAACTACACAGGTAGTGCCATGATGTTTCCCCTTTTCCAGGGTCTCACTGGGCCCACCTGGACCTCCAAAGGGGCTAGCAAACCTGCACCAACATTCTTATACCTACAACACATCAGGTAAGTAAACACAGACAGGAGTGTGCGGCTGTTCTGGTCATGTGTCAGGGTATACTAACATCGTCACAGTGCCCTGTTGTATTTAAAGGCTAGGGATCTATCAAAGATCTTATTAACACATGTTTGTGGAAGTGTTTCATGGCATAAACAAAGAAGATTCCTAAGGACCTCAGAAAATGAGCTGTGGATGCTCATCAGCCTGGAAAGGGTTACAAAACCATATCAAAGAGTTTGGACTCCATCAATCCACAGTCAGACAGATTGCAAACAAATAGAGGAAATTCAAGCCCATTATTACCCTCCCCAGGAGCGGTCAACCAACAAAGACCACTCCAAGAGCATGGTGTGTAATACTCTGTGTGGTCACCAAGGGACTCATGGTAACTTCGAAGTAACTAAAGGCCTCTCTTACAGCAGCATAGGAACCTTATCCCATCTGTGAAACATGGTGGTGGTAGTATGTATTTGGGCCTGGTCAGGATGGCTTGCAATCATTGAAGGAATAATGAATTCTGAATTATATAGAATTCTAAAAGAAAAAAAAAAAGACTTGTGAAAATCTGATTATGTTTTAGGTCATATTTATGTAGACATATAGGGAATTCTAAGGGGCTCACAAACTTTCAATCACCACTGTACATTTATTATTTTGTGTTTGTTTGAGAGCTGAAAAAAGTACAGTACAGTACAAATGGATTCATAACTTTATTGGAAGTCACTTATTATAAAACTACACATATACAACTCATGAAAAAACATAGAATTCCTTAGTGCATAAAAAAGCTTTGAGGCGTGCACTCAAACGCGTGCACACTTCACCACTCACATACAAGCTTAATGTCTGTTGTGATAATGATAAGGACATTTGCATACCACTGCTGAAATGAGGACAATTAAAAGGAAAAGTTGTGAAAATAGATATTTTAGAGTGTTGCAGTTTCTTTCACATTGTCATGATGTCACAGAGCATGTGGACACAAAGGCCCGACTGTTGTTCCACTCAGTTTTGGCAGATGTATTGGTCCTGTTCATTCACTGTCCACTTTTGGCTGCCTGCTAAAGAGAGAGAGAGAGAGAGAGAGAGAGAGAGAGAGAGAGAGAGAGAGAGAGAGAGAGAGAGAGATTAAGTCAATGAAGACAAGGAATAAAACCTTTTGTATCTCTGAAATGGCAACTTCACAGGAAAAGGGCAAAAATGTTCCTAACCTAATATACAATAAATGTTAGTTTTGGGGACATTTTGCAATGTCAGTTGTGCTGCCCTGAGTGGACGAATCTGATGAATGTGAGTCCGTTGAAAGAGAATTCAAAGAGAACTCAGTCAAAACTTAATGAAGGATGTGTCATTTAAATGTGACTGATTAAATTAAATTATATGAAATCAGTGGTCCTGGAAACAGCTCCACAGGACAATGGCTGGTGACCCCTGCTTTATGGACACTGACAGTGTGCTCACCTTTTGCTCTGCCAGCTTGTCCAGGTGTGCCACAAGTTTCGCCACCCATGGATGTTCTTTGCTTGCTGCAGGTGGAGAACACAGTCTCCTGTTTTTCCTTGTGATGAACCTAAACAAAAGGAGAAAGATGAGTTGTCATGCACTCTTTAAGATAAACCAAAAGACTTCTGCGTTTGGTGGCACAGAAATGTTCTTTAGGGGCCCGCTGCATTTGCTTGTTGGTGTGGAGGCCTGTAACTACTTACACAGTAGCAGATAGGGAGCAGCCAGTATCTGGGCCTTGCACAGTGTAGGACACTGTGATGTGACGTGGAACCAAAGCCCCTGAAGTGGACAGACAGCAGTCCACTGCATCATCAGAGTATGCTAAAGAGAAAACATGGCAAAAGTAAGGATCAGTGGATGCTCGTTTACTCTGGCAGTAAAGATGGCACGTCATAAGCTGAGGCAAGCAGAAAAAGCTCAGAGAAGACTGAAAATGAGACTATTCACTTCCTTTCGATATGGACGGATTTCAAGGATTTCTGGAACTGTTTGTGGGAATTACAGGAAATCGTTTTGCTCCACAGAGGGGTCTTTCAGAGCACAGCCAAGCACTGAACATGGAAATGCGGTTGACCTTTACGGCCAACACAGATGCGCTGTGCCAAGTTCATGTCATGTACAATAGGGCTTCAGTTTGAAATGCAGCAGCCAGCAATTATCGGCTTGTGAACTAACTTGAAACTCTCATACAAAAAAGGATATATCAACGTCGTAGCACCTACTGGAAAGGGGGTGCACAGGCCTTGAATTGCTGAATTAAACACTGTGCATCAAATGACCTATATATACAGAACCTCTCTTTATGCCTTTGTTACAGTCATTTTAGGACTGATATATGTAAATGACCTTTGTTCTGGTTGGCTGTGCTGTATTGTGCTGCATTAAAGAGCAGTTGAGGCTAAAACACTCATTATACCTTCGGAGTGCATGAGTGGAGCTTAACTGCTGCAGGCCAAATGACCAAATATACACAAGTATATATGTTAATATTGTGACACAAAATCACAAAAATCGTGCCCCCAAAACGAGCTTTCCACATGTTTCCACATATGGAATGCAGCAGCTGGCGAGTAAAAGGTAAACAGTGTCTGCATATTACATCTGGCTCTCAGTTTGCCATGCAATGGGCACATAATTTGGTCTTTCGTACTTGCACATGCTACATGTGCAGATATCATATAGCACTACATTCCACACACTTGAATGAAGTAAGTTCTCTGCATTTGAGTGTGCATTCAAAGAAAGCAGTATGCAACTGTTTTTAAGAGTGCATGTTTGCCTTACCTTCCGTCTTGCCCCCGAACACTGCTAGAAAGAGGAGCAGGAGAGCTGCCACTGCAGTCGACATGCTTGTCTGCATGATCTCTGAGCGTCAGATGCAGGTGTGTGCAGGTGTGCACAGGTGTGTGTTCCCAGGTGGCATCGCAGCCGTATTTATACACCTGCTGGAAAGCAGAGTCAACTTTCACTTTCATTATCTTATAATTTAATCAACCTTGAAGGCATCTTCAATCACCACCTCTCCAGAAATCCTTTCCAATTGCTTCCCGTCATATTCCCTCCCCCCCGCGCACACATTCTTCCTTTTCCCACACTCTGAGGAAGTCCGTAATCTATCAAAATGAACAAATTCAGTTGCAATTCCTGACAGGGTTTTGCACAACAGCTTATTACAGTTTATTACATGTTTTGTAAACACATCCTCTATAGGGAATGCATGTAAATATGGACATATTGCCATTGCACATATTGTCATAAGTAACCAAACATATATTAAATATGCAAAATAACATGAAAAAGAACATTCCTATCCCTATTCCAAGATGACAGTTGCAAATGTGACTGATTGGCATAATGAACTCTCAGAAGCATTCACACCTCTGGACTGGCCCACAAAATCCCCAGAGTTGAATCCTCTTGAAAAATCTGTGGGACTACCTGGAACAACCAGTAAACTGCCAGGGCAGGCAACTGCCCAGTCCTATGATGCAAGAGTGTCTGGACACTGATGTCATCTACATCCAGAAACTTGTCCAGTCCATGCCAAACCAAATTGCAGCTGTGAACCTGAACATCTGTAACCATTTCATATCTTTCTGTGAGGTAGCTTTTACAGGCTTTGGACATCTGGTTCCCATCACCCTCACTGTGAATAACAGAACACTCAAAATGACACTGATTACATCATGTCTTAATAAACCATACATTTTGCAAAGCATCAGTGCAGTTGCCCATTCAACAATGTTCAATGATACTGTTCAAGTGTTCATCACTGTTCAAAAAATATGAAACCAATTTGTTTGTAAATAAATGTATACAACAGTTCTAATATAACAGTCCTGCAGTCTGTATCCCGTTTGTCCTGTGCATTGGAAACTCACAAGTTTGGAAATTGGAAACTGCATTGCTTTCTTGAAGAGGAATTAACTAAAGGGGACATCATTCAATCTTAAGGGTGTAAATAAAGTCATTCAGAGTGCTCTGTAACAGAGAAACGTATAGTGATAGGATCCAGACATCCACCTAACCCTGTTTTCTTTAACTAAACTTCATCTAAATAATGAATAAATGCAACTGAGCCTGCTGGTAAAGATGGACTCCATCAAACTTAACCCTAACCTTATCTTCAACCCTAAATCTACACCTACTTCTAAACCTAACCCCAACCTTAACTTCAACCCTAAATCTACACCTACTCCTAAACCTAACCTTAACCTCATTTACATTTACGGCATTTAGCAGACGCTCTTATCCAGAGCGACTTAAAACCGTGCTCAGTGTTTCGTCGGATAATGTTTCCCAGCTAGTATAAGTAGGTTAGGAGTCTAAAACTCACCCTGAGCTCAGACACTGCCCGAACAAGGGCCAGTGCTGCTGCCTAGAGAAAATAATACACAAACATATATAGAATAAGTGCACTACCTGGCAACCCAACCCAGTGCTCATACCTAGAGAGAAGAAAGGTTATGGTGAGTGTAAGTGCAAAACGAAGTATTTCAACCTCCACTTCAACCCTAAACAGACACCTACTCCTAAACCTAACTCTAACCTAAGCTTCAATCCTAAACCTACACTTACTCATAAACCTAACCCTAACCTTATCTTCAACCCTAAATCTACACCTACTTCTAATCCTAATCCTAACCTTAACTTCAGTACTAAACATACACATACTCCTAAACCTAACCTTAACCTCAACTTCAACTCTAAACATACACCTACTCCTAAACCTAACTCTAACCACAATCCTAAACCTACACTTGCTCATAAACCTAACCCTAAACTTAACTTCAAACCTAAATCTACACCTACTGCTAAACCTAACCCTCACCTTAGCGGTTTCCCTGGTAATTTTGGATGGAACTGACTCCTCGCTCCTATCACCACCACTGGTAAAGAAATCCAAATGGTCTACGATACACAGTTTTACATCAAACCATTCTGAATGACCTACTTTACATCTTAGTAAATGAATCATAAAGAAATTTTGGAACATCTGTGAAATTCCCATTTTAAGCTGCTACACCTATTAGCATTGTGTTGCAGTGGGTTTTATAGACACTACAACAGTGTTGATTGTGCAGGTGTTTGTGCAAAGGCCCTAAAGCATCCCTATCAGTCTTGTGAGAACAAGGTCAACCACTTTCTCAAGAAACAGCGGTACATTCCTAAGAACCTAGGTCTGGTTCCTGTTCCACTTTGCACCGCTAAGCTCTTCTGCCATGCTCACCGGACACATGAGCATTTCTTCCTTTATTTGGTTACTGAGAATTTCCACCTTCCTCTCTGTATTGCATGTCAGCCACAACAAATCTGGACCTTGCTTGAGTTTCAATATAGCAAAAACAAAACATCAAGGCACCACACACTTGCCTCAAACCGCACGAGTTATAAAGTAATCCCAAATAGACTTCTTTATGTATAGTATGTCTGCACATCCAGTCTGTTTGAGTTACGAACTCAGCATGGTATGAAGCAAGAGTGCAATGTTTCAAGCATGCGGTCTGGACATTGCAACTTGGTGTAACTGCTGGAGAGGCAGTGGGGGCGGATCTCACTGGGCCCAATCTTTATTAGGCCCCATGTATTGTCACGTGCCCGTCTAACCCTACACGGGCCTTGCCGTCTGGGGACTCCTTTTCCCACAACCCCTCGGATTCCCACGTGACCTCTCACTCACAGCCGACAGCCAATTGCAGAGCAGCATCACCAGAGTACTGATGGTTTTCACCTGGAGTTAGCTCTTTCTAAACTGTTCAGTCTTTCACCACCTCGCGAAGTAACGTTTCTGTTTTGCAGTACTTACCATGCCATTGTTTTTCTCTCTTTCCTGTATTTGGTTTTCTGACCCTTGCTCTGTTTTTTCGACTACGTCTCTGGTTTTGTCCTTCGTTATTCTTGTTTGCCGGCCACTGACTTCCTGCCTGTTTTGACCTTGCTTTTTCTGTGCCCTAATCTAAATAAACGCTTTAGCCCTTTTGCGCTCGTCCTGATTTCCCCGACCTTGACACGTATGAACACTGACTCAGCTGTAACTCATGACAGACCGAAAGATTACATTTCTAATCTGCATACAATCAGTTAAAGAGATGGGTAATATAAAGGGTCCAGAAATTAAAAACCCACCCCAGGATTTTGTTCCAATGACCTGAGCAAATTTGAGAAGCCAGGCAGCTGGAACAAAATCCTGGAGTGAATTTAATTTTTGGACCTGGATTGCCCGCCTCTGTCTCATCTCAACTGAACTGTTATACGGACCCCCAACAACCCTGTCCTTTACGTTGTGTGTAGATTTCATGATGAATGGACAAAAAGAAATGGCCAAAGTTACATGGAAACAGTCTGTTCCCATTGACTTCAATTAAAGGTACAGTGTGTTAATCCTTCTCATGTAAAGTTCTCATTTTAGACATATATTCACTCATCGTCAAAAGAATAGTTGCACAAATAACTGCACCCAGAAGGAATCAACCCACAGAAATGAAAGTTGGTGGGTAGGTTTGACATTCTGAGACATGCAAGTGAAGTTTCACGTTCGGCTGCACATGTGACATAAGCAAGGACGGGCCTTATCACTGTGCCTAACTGACCCAACGGTCATGATTGCGGACATTCGGCGAGCAGTAATGCCTTTCTTGAGTCATTCTGGCAGACGGATGCATGAGAGACACTACTTCTGTATGTGTAGCTCAATAAATATCAGTCTAAATTTATCATCATCTATTGTTCCTGGTGACATTTATCTTCTTTCCCAGTAGCACTGCAATCCCACACTTCCTTTTGGGTGCAGCTATTCCTTTGATGATGAGTGCATATAGTAGGGGTTACACAGAGTAGTCGACTTTACTGCTCCGCAAAGATGCCTTAAGCTTGCTGTCGACTAACAACATGGACACCTCAGAGAGGACAACAGAGGCATGTTCAATACCAAAAACGCGGTTCACCATTTTGCTATAGTTTCCAGGTTGAGTGCCATGTTTGAAACGGTGCTGAAACAGTGTGCAACAGGTTTTGAGGTACGTTTTTTCTCATTTGATGAGTGTATGTTGGAAGAGTTACCTACTCAGCAGTGATGTGTATATAAACGACCGCCATATTGAAAAGGCAGTGCACACAATGCATTCTAATTTTAGTAAAGTCCTCTACAAATGCATTATTCTAAGCTGCCATAGGTTCAGCGGTTGCGTAACACAAAAAAGTGTTTATCACACCATCATTTATGTTTAAGTAAACGTTTTGCTATGTTTTGTCGGGGCTGAACGCAACCCACATGAGAAGCCTGGTGATATCTCTGGTCCGTATCTCTAATTTCAAGAGACAGGCCAGGAATGCAATCCCGAGCTTGCCAGAAAGAGTACATCATGCTCCACTGAAGCGTGGAGTTTGGGATTGTTATGGATTTTTTAAATCGCTCAGAAAGTCATGATTTGACTTTCATCACACAACTGCTGACTTAGAAACCCAGAAAACAGTCGTGGGCTGGAGGTTAGGGAACCAGCCTTGTGACCGGAGGGTTGCCGGTTTGATTCCCTGAACTAACAGTAACGACTGAGGTGCCCTTGAGCAAGGCACCTAACCCCCCAACTGCTCTCCCGGGTATACTAGTGTGTATGTGGGTGTTTCACTTCATGGATGGGTTAAATGCGGAATACAAATTCCTCTGTGTGAAAATCACAAATGGCTCAAAAACTCTCTACTCAGAGAATGATTGGCCTCACTGATTTGATAAAACATTATATTGCCAAAAGTATTTGCTCATCTGCCTTCACACACATGAACTTGAGTGACATCCCGCTCTTAATCCATAGGGTTTAATATGATGTCGGCCCACCCTTTACAGCTATAACAGCTTCAATTCTTCTGGGAAGGCTTTCCACAAGGTTTAGGAATGTGTTTATGGAAAATTTTGACCATTCTTCCAGAAGTGCATTTGTCAGACACTGATGTTGGACAAGAAGGCCTGGCTCACAGTCTCCGCTCTAATTCATCCCAAAGGTGTTCTATCGGGTTGAGGTCAGGACTCTGTGCAGGCCAGTCCAGTTCTTCCACACCAAACTCGCTCATCCATGTCTTTACGGACCTTGCTTTGTGCACTGGTGCGCAGTCATGTTGGAACAGGAAGGGGCCATCCCTAAACTGTTCCCACAAAGTTGAGAGAATGAAATTGTTCAAAATCTCTTGGTATGCTGAAGCATTAAGAGTTCCTTTCACTGGAACTAAGGGGTCGCGCCCAACTCCTGAAAAGCACCCCCACACCATAATCCCCCTCCACCAAACTTTACACCTGCCACAGTGCAATCAGACAAGTACTGTTCTGTTGTTGCACAGTTGGCATCCTATCACTGTACCATGCTGGAATTCACTGAGCTCCTTAGAGCGACCCATTCTCTCACCAATGTTTGTAGAAGCAGTCTGCATGCCTAGGTGTTTGGTTATATAGGTCACTATGAAAGTGATTGGAACACTTGAATTGAATCATTTGGATGGGTGAGTGAATACTTTTGGCAGCAGTGCTTCATATGTCAAATACACAGCCATTTGGGATTCAGGCATGTGTACACAGTACTATACTGGACATACGTTTTTTTACACAGTGCACAACATAGGAAGGTGCGGGGCATACGGAATTCAGCCACTGACAAACCAACTGTGCTACAACAGCCTTGCTAATGTTACTACACTGCACTGAAACAGAAAACCAGGCGAACTACACAGACAACATATATCACCATGATACAGTCTGCATATACCGAAGCTAGTACGTCTAATATCGACTCTTTAGCCTCCGTTTAGGTGTGAGCAGCTGTGTAGGAGCAGTAGTTGCAACTGGAAAAAGAAATGTGCAAAAGCCTTGATCAATGAATAGAAGCTGACCAATTGTATGTTGTCCCATGTAGAGGATGTATTCAATTATTTTTCCATAGGAGATCAATTAAAACATGGAATTTGACCAGGGATGTTCAAGCTTTTTCCACTACTTAGCAATGTTAGTCTAGTAATTCCAAGGCCAATACAAAAGAACCAAACTTGTCTTGTCCGGTAAACTGCTTTCAGGGTAATGGGAGAATTGTGTAAATTTGATTTCTCGCCAAGCTATTCATTTAAACGATGTAGACATGTCATGTGGGACGTGTCCTTTATCCTCATGTCTTGCTAACTGATCTGAGGATGCGCTGCCCAAAACAACAAATGCTTGACATTATCTTGAAGGTAATCAGCACGTACCTGACTAAACCTGGCATCAGTACTGCAGTGCCATTGTTATAGCTGCCAGTGGAACTGACATCGGTAGTATCCATGATTTGATGGTGGCATGTAATGTGTTACCTATACACATATACACATTTCCACAAAGGACTGTACACACATACAGAAGAGTTCATTGTACAGTGTTTGTACAGTGTTTGTATTAATTTTTAATTGCCTGTATCTGTTATGTGTATTGCATGTCTGCAGCTGTTTTATGTTACGTGAAACACATAAAACAGCTTTCATGAGAAGAAAGGACAGTTAAGCTGACTTGACATCTCCTTTATGAATTCATAAACACTGTAATCACTCTTCTACGTTCATTGGAGCTGGGCATCCAGTAGGTTCTGCAACATTTGGTTATGTTTGAGTGACGGTTTACACGGTTTACCAGTGTACAACTACAACACAACATTTGTGCTACCTTTTGTCTCAACTGTCCATAGCACATTTTCCCAGAAGCATTGTGGAACATCTTGGGCAAACATGAGACAGGCTGCAATTGTTTTTGACAGCAGCGGCCTCCTTCATCGTATCCTTTCAATGAACAGCATTCTTGTTCAGTGTTTTTCTAATAGTGGACACATGAGCAAAGATTCTTGCAGTTTTTAAAATCCTCTGCAGGTCTTTTGTAGAAGTGATCTTAACAGGATGTCCACAAGGAGAGTAGCAACAGTCCTGAGTTTTCTCCATTTGTAGACAATGTGTCTAACCATGGATTGATGTACACCCAGGTCGTTAGCAATGCTGTTGTAGCCTTTTCCAGCTTCGTGTGTCTCTGTGGTCTTCTGAGGCCTTCTGAAATTTAGCATTTAGCATGTAGGTTACGCTAACCTTTCTTTAGAAGAACAGATTAGCCAGTAAAAAGGATTTGTGTGCTGCCTTTATTGAATGCGTAAAGCACCATTGAAACCCACACTTCCAATCTCACCTCCTCAATTAAAACACCTTGTGCCATTAGCTTCTGGAGAAGTCAGTACCACAAGTGAGAAGTCACTTGATTTCTCTAGCCTGCACTGAGGATGTCACTCAATGCACTTAATAAAAGACATGAACAGTACAGCTGTGTGAATGTTATTAGTTTAGTTAGATTGTGTTTGTGTATAATTGTGACTTGAATCCAAGTAATTCCAAAGAGTTCACTTACTTTGCCTTGCAACTGTAAAGTGCAGCTTGAGTCTATAACTTCAGTATTTTATCTGCATTTCTATAAAAAAGGACATATGCATTCATACATTGCTCTTGTATAATGCAGCTCTTTTAAACACGCCAGAACGCGAATATACAAACGTGGAAGAGTGCTTGGGTGCAAGGGTTCAGAGTGTAACTAAGACAGGCCTGCATGTACGCTTAACTGAATTGCACAATGAACTGCAAAGCTGTATTTTGTATGTCTAAGTTCATGTTTACTTTGGCAGAAAGGCTTTACTCATCCATCAATGATTGCATAATCGTCCTGTCCCACCTGACTGACAGAAAACACAAGGCAGAATACTTCGGAATGCAAAGGGTTCTGAAACTACTTTTTCTGCTTCTGCTTCAAATAAAGAAGAGGAACCATTCAAACGAGAAAAAGCCCCTGCTGTGTTCAGTGCTGAAGTATGTCTGTCACAAGAAACCACAGATAGTACTTTGACTGTGTTAATCATGCAATCAAAATGCTGAGTGTGGAAGTATTTTCAATTTGTGCACAGACCGGCGCTCGACTGAACAATGATGCAGGTCAACGTCCGAGCCGGTGTCACTGCTGCAACAACTCATTCCCAGGCACACAATAAACAGGTTTTTTAGCTCCTTTACTCTGCCTGGAAGTGTTGGCGGTTGAACTCCAGCCAAACGTAGAAGTGAAAGCAAATCTGGTTGTGTTTGCTGTCACTGGCCTTTTCATGAGCTAAACAAAGTAAACAAAACCACAGTAATCCGAGACCTGAAGCAGAGAAGGCCATCTACGGTTAGAGAGAGAAGAGGAAACGTGATATAGTAAAGCTGCAATGCAATCACTACACTGACAATCCATTTACCAGTATTCAAAACCACTTCACAATACATTACATGATGGGCCTATATGAAGAACATGCCGCTAAAAAAACACTGCCTGAGGTGCTGGCAAAATGAAGTGGGCCAAAAGCAAATTTGAAACATGACCTGAGTTACCCAATCGACTTACTTATGCGGCCTCAAAGATGTTCAATTTAACGCTTTATGGAAAGTGACAGGCAGTGTGCACTGTTTCACTATGCATCGTTTGCATTAACAGGGAAGAAAAACGAAAGTTTGCGGTTCCTCACATCATTTAATTGCTCCTGAATGGTCTCCAAGCGAACACTCACCACTTTTAGAAATGAGACACTGTGGCTGCAGGCCCGTTGCTGAGTGCAGACAGTGTGCAACATTCCCCACTATAGTGTAGCTTCAGTGGGTGCCAATGGCACTGCACACCCACGATCCGCTACGAACTGATGCATAATCATATCTTGATAACAAGAACACAGGCTCTAGCTAGCTAGCTAGCATTTCTATGCATGCTGCAATTAAATTACCAAAACAATAACCTTTTTGAAAATCCAGCTCCACTCCTTCTTTAGATCTGCAAATATATATAAGTATTTCTCTCCATCCTTCTGCTGTGCGGAAATGATTCAACACTGTGGGTCTGAAAGGATGTGGAAACCATTACTGAAGGAAAAGGGAAAAAAGAAACATTGCAAATCAAACAAAGAAGGTGCTAATGTTCTCAGAGCCATGGCTAGCCCACCAACCAAAACTATCCGGCGAACAGTGTCCTGTGGGCAGCATCCTCAGGGCAGCGTCCTGTGACCACTGATGAAGGATTAGAGGATGACCAACACTGCACTGTGCAGAAGCAGGTGAGCTATCATCTCTAACTGTACATCTACAAGGTGGACCAGCAAGGCAGGAGTGTCTAATAGAGTGGACAGTGGGTGGGCGCTGCTGTGTCTGATCCACGCACACCAGCACAACACACACTACATGCATCCCTTCATATATATTATTTGCTGTTTTTCACACGTGCAGTGTCTGGGTGATCTCACTATGCTTCCACATACAAGTGTATGCATTTGATTGCTGTGGCCTTTATTCTATTTCTGTAGCTTGTGCTCATTTGGAGTACAAAAAAGGCTCTATAACAGAGCAATAGAACCTATTTCCTATTAAGAACCCAATACTTGCACTAAAACTGGCTACTCCTCTACATAAGTACTTGACTTCAGACACAGCATCTGCCACATGTCTTATCTGAGCTGCTGTAATTTTTCAATACGTGGTTAAGGGCTGTGTGCACATGCTGATAAAGTGATCAGTGAGTTGTGGTGACACGTGAATGAAAGTTCAACAGGCACACGACTTATTCCATCCGTACCAACAGGCAATGATTTATCCTGTTTCCACAAGGCATTAAGTGATGACGCAACACACACTTTCTCGAAGCTTAACTGAAAACTGCCTGAGGGCCAAGTTTTAGGAGGCGGGCCTTCATGCCGGTTTGAAACCGATTACAGTAAAGCCTTCAGAAAGGGACTTTCACTGCAAGTCAACATTCTTGTTTTGAGTATCAGGGTGGTAAATCAGTAGTGATTAGAGTGATAATGCCCAGCAGCTTAGTTGATCTTCCAGGAAGAGCTATTTTATACAGTATGTTGTCCTACTAGGCGGACAATGGCCCTGAGTGTACTGTACTGTGAGATAAAATGTACTGCTGGGTAAATTCCCACACTTGAGCTCAGTTTTAATGAGGTTGACCAAAACAAAGACCAGGTGTCAAAATTCCAAACTGAGGTGAGCAAATAAAATAATTCTTTCAGTACACGGTATAACCATGACTGTAATTTTTTGGGGATCAAAGCCATGCTCACTACTTGGTATTGAAAATGGTACTACAATTCAAGGTTACATGCACATGCAATTATATTTTCATGCAATTGTGCACATTTTGTGTTAGAACAACACTACTGTATGTAGGATTTGGGGGTTTGGAGACTTCTCCAGTGGAATGCAGGCTCTGTGCTGGGTCCTCTTCTTTTCTTTTTACACCCATTCTCTTGGTGCAGTAATTATCTCTCATGGTTCATTGCTGTGCTGATAACATTCAACTTATACTTTCCTTCCCATCATCTGATACACAGGTCTGCAGTTGCATCTCAGCATGCCTGACTGACATCTCCTCATGGATGACAGCTCACCACCTTAAGATCAATCCCAGCAAGACTGAGCTGCTTTTCATCCCTGGCACTACAGGTCCTCACCTGCCACCTCATTCGGGAACTCCTTGATCACCCCGACTGAAGATACAAGAAGTCTTGGTGTGATTCTGGATGACCAGTTATCGTTCTTACCTCGTATGGTGAACCTGACTCAGTCATGCAGATTTCTCTCATGCAGATGAGTGGCCTCCTGAGAGAGGAAGAGCCGAATCCTCTGTATGATGTATGCTGCTCGTCCAGTCTCTTGTCATTTCAAGTCTTGACTACTGCAACTTGCTCCTGGCTGTTCTTCCTCTGTGGCCCATCAGGCCCTTGCAACTGATCCAGAATTCAGCAGGTCTGTTTGTCTACAATCTGTAAGGGCGTCTGCTAAAAGTCATAAATGTATATGTAAATGTAAACGTTATTACATACTGTTGCTTTAAATGTTCTCCCACAGTCACAATCTCAAGCATGTAACAACAAAAGAACCCTTTGCAAAAAAGGTTTCATGTAGAACCATCTACAGTATGTTCTCCATCAGTCTAAAGAACCATTTCACCATGCAAAGGACTATTTAAGCATCTAAATGGTTCTTTGAGTGTTCATGGTTCTATACAGAACAATCACTTTGATAAAGAACCCATGAAGAACCATCTTTTTTTTAAGTGTGTAGATGGCCTGAGGGCACCACAGGGTCTTATGTTGGTGAGGGTCTTCTCCAGGAGCATTTACGGTCATCTGAAATGAAACGAAACATACACAAACAGCAGCACCCAGTACACCAAAACACTGACTCAGTACAAATAATGGTTCTACCAGGCAAGCAAACATTTTCTGTGATTTCCCTGGCTGTGTCATGTGTGCTTCTGTTGCTTAGGTCAAAAGGGTGTGTGTGCTGGACAAAGCAGGAGAATTCCTTTGTATAAAAGGGAAAGTACATTTCTCCCCAGAAAGCACCAACAGCAAATAACAACATTACTAGCACAAATCAAAGCTAATCACATGGCCCAGCTATAATGATTGGTACAACAGGTTCTATAATCTAAGGTGCCTTCCAGTACAGGGTCGACTTATAATACATTGCTTTTTATAAAATCCCATGTTGAGTGATGTCATCTATTATGCTGTGCAGTATGAGAATATGAAGCCACTATGAAGCCACAATACTCAGAAACTATGTCTGGCTGTAAACAACATGGTCTTCTGGAAGTTTCCATACATCATTTCTCTGTCCCTATGAGCTCATTTACAGTAGTTCTTAAATAGTACTTTTAAGATTTCTCATGCACAGCATGCTTTATTTTGTTTTGGGATAAATGCTATGAGTGCAAAATTGGAAGAGGTAATCATCCAGACTCAGACAGTTGTTTACAACACACAGTTTAGTGTTAGGCATGGCAATCTCCTCACTATCAGACTATGATAATATGATAATCACAGGTTATATTATACAATCACAGAGGTACCCAACAGTGATAACTGAATTCAGCTCTGGCAACTGGATTCAAGGTCCGGAAATAAAGACCTACTGTATGTTCCAACAAACTAAGGGCCTCCGTTCATTTCAACAATACTGCGTCTTACACTACACCAGTGTGCATGTAAACTGTACTTTGGTGTAATAAGTAGGTCAGTGTAATAAATGTGTGCTGCTCTAAAGTGGTCATTTCATTCACCATAGCAAAAAAAAAAAAATAATAAGTCCAACTGGCCCAAGTGCTTGCCCCCTATAGTTCTTAATCAACCAATTACCTGATCACTGGCAGCCCTTATGTAAACAAGTTCCAGCAATATCAGGTAGGTAGGGGGTTTCTGCAGGGTGGAGGTTGGTTGGGGGAGTTCTGCAGACAGCACGCCAACTCTCAACTATACCCTACAGTTCTCAATCAACCAGTTACCTGATTACTGCCAGCCCTTATTGTGACTAGCCAGTCGTGAAAGACTGAAGATCTCCAATTATTGGAAAGGTTTGGTTCCAGCTAAAAGAGAACACAACCAGTTATTAAGTTTAAGAGTGTTAGGAGTGATATTGGTGTTGCACTAGGTGCCCTGCATGTGTATACAATTACAGAATGTAGTCCATCTGCTGCTGCACAGTTTGCATGTCCCCATTCTGTCTCGTCGATCAATGGAAATGGACAACCACTGACCACTGAGACTATTTGGGGGTGGACCATCCTAAACACAGGGATGATGTTAATGTGATGTGCTGTCACTGATACGCTTATACCAGTGGCACTCATGTTACAATGTCACTACCACATAAATTTCACCGCTGTGCTGAAAATGGTCCATGCAAATAATAACTAGCCAGTGGGGGTTCTGTTTTCATTGATGCATGGGGTGGAGGGGTTGATTGCCGCTGGGAGTACTAAGAAGGTAGGTGTATCTAATAAACAAGCAACTCAAAGAAGACCCCCTTATAGCTCTTAAAGTCAGTCTGGCTGAATTCTCAGGACTATGACCGTAAGTTTGTTTTGCCTGTTTGCATTCTTGCCTTGACCTCATACGGTGTGATACATTGACCCCTTCTGGAGAGAGATTTCACAGACACTTACAGTTATTTACGAGGGGGTTTCCATTCATAAATACAGGGCTTTGTCCCGTAAAGCAATGTAACATCAGTTTCATACTGAGAATCCTAAGATTCGGGAAAAGAGCTCGTGGGTGAGCTCCACAGCTGGACTATGTATCTCCATTTGACATACTTATCTTACGTATCACCCACTATTCCAGATCCGAGGTGAGAACAGGAATCATATTGGGACTTGAGTCTTCTATAATACGTTCAAATGTATTATGTTTGATTGGATAATTACTGCTTTGGTTAACATGTTTCACCTGGCAGCAATTCTCCCAACCCTAATAGACGCAGTGAGCAGCTGCTCATTACTTCAACCACCATGTGGGGGGTTCATATCCTGTGGTCTTGGAAAACATGTTACTGTGAAACTACTAAGGAGAGGCTGAAATGACTGGAGTTGGGTTCTGTTCAAAACTGTCAGAACCGTTTAGTGCATTATAAACACCTAGAAGGAGAGTGGAGAACCATTACTATATGGAGGCAATGTGTGGAAAAACATCTCGGATGACCATGATCAGATATCGCTTGGTGGAGCCAAATGGTAAAACGTGGACAATAGAACTTACATCTATGTATAATAGTGAAAGTAAGAGCAAGTCAGCATGACCAGAACTCACAGATTTGGGACTAAACAGCTGTGTATGAAAACCACATGTTAGTGTGGCTAATCGGGCAAAAAGGCTTCAATTGGCTAGGGAACATAAAGATAGGACTCTGGAGCAATGGAAAAAAGTCATGTGGTCTGATGAGCAAAGAGTGAGGAGCGTGTCAGTGTATGAAGCAATTCTCCCATCATGCATAGTGCCCACTGCACTCTATAGGCAGTATTATCTGGGGTTGCTTCAGCTGGTTTCAGCAACACTATGTGGCAATATAATGAAGTCGTACTGAAGGACCAGGTTATCCTGGTCAATTAATTTTCCTTCCCTGATGGCACAACCATATTCCAGGATGACAACCAAGACTGTAAAGGATTGCTTTGCTCATTTTCAACCATGTGTTGGCCACCACAGAGTCCTGACCTTGATCTATTGAAAGCCTTTGGGATGTGAATGAATGCAAATGTTATGATGCTGCATTAGGTTGTCAAAATAATGGCACAACAAAGTTGCGCCGTAATCAAGGCAGTCCGACAAAATACTAGAGTGTGCAACTTTTTATCCAGGCAGTGTATTTTTAATTCAAGGTCCAAAGAAAAACATGTACCACCAAAATGGCAACTTTACAGGAGAGGACAGAAACTTAATCTAACTTGTAATGTAAGTCAATGGAACCAGACTTTTTCCAAGCAGTTTTGGGCCATTTCTATTGATCCATTCATCATGAAATGTTTACATGGTGTAAACAGCACCTGATTTAAGCAATTACTTAAGGGATCTTCTTTGAACCTTTACATTATGCCAAGGTTCTTTGAACCTGGAATTGCTATTGAAACTTTACATAATATAAAGGTTCTGTACCAGTTTAAGGGTTTGTCCATAAATCTTTGCATTTCTTTAAGCTTTAAGTTCTATAAACTTAACAATCACAGACCTTGTTTCTTTAAGATTAATGTACTAAAATGTTCTGTAAGGAAGCCAGATGGAGTTTTTTCTTACCAACCCTTCAGATAATTTAATATGGCATCTACATTTTTAAGGCTGTCTGCACAAGCTGATGTGAAACTATGACTTTTTAATAACAAGCTGTGATTATAGGTATTCTATAGGTGTGCTGTGTTCAAATGATGCATAAAAGTTAAAATCAACAAAAATTCAGATACATGCTTTTCTTTGGACAGTGACGATATCCAGATCTAGGAAAAGCCATAATTGATATATAAACTTTACAATGTGTGGAGGGTCTTTAAATTTAAACTAAAATGCTCTTCACGTGTCAGCATCTCATTTACAAATGAAATGCCCCTATGGCATCTCTCCAGAGAACCCTGTTAGCACATTCAGGAGTCATTCCCTCTATAGTGACGAACGCTGAATTCTGCAGAACTGTGAGAGAGAAGTCACTGACATTTGAAAAACAGTTTCCTCTTTTTAAAGTTGCATCATCATCAGTCTGCACATGATATAATTTACAAAGGAAATTGGTCATGTAGATCTGCAACACATTAGACGTCACGCTATAGAAGGTGCCACAAAGTGTTCTTTGAACAGTTCCATAGAAGAGCCACTTTTGGTTCCCCAAAGAACCATGTCTGAAACAGAGATTTGTGAGTGTGAAGAAATTTTGAAACTGTGCAGACCTTCACACAATGATTAGGTTAGATTTCGGGGCTTTACATGCAATCTTTACATTACAAGGTTGCAAAGGTTCCTAAAACCTGCACCCTTAAAAATGTAGATTTTTTATTGCTATTGAAACTTTATATGATGTAAACTAATTTAAGGGTTTTTCCTTGAACCTTCACTATGCAAAAATGTTTCTTTACAGAAAGATCCAGCGAACCTAAAAAAAGTGCCACAAAATGTTCTTTAAGCAATTGCATAGAATTGGTTCTTGGCTTAAGTATAGCATTCTAGTAAAAACCTTCAGTTGATATTGAGATTTTACTCAATGTAAAGGTACACCAATTTACGGGTCCCTTCTTGAACCTTTATACTCAAATTGTTATTGAAACTTTATTGAAACTTTACATAAAATTCTAAACCAATTTAAGGGTTCTTCCTCTAATCTTTACATTACACAGATGTTCCTCTAAAGAAGGAGTGCGTTCCTAAAAAATAAAAGTGCCACAGAGCATTCATTAAGCAATTGCATAAAATTGGTTCCTGGTTTAGATATACCATTCTGGCAAAAACCTTGAATTGGTATTGAAATTTTACACAATGTAAAGGTTGTAAAACTATTTTTACATTATGCTAAGGTTTTTTAAACCTGAAATTGCTGATGGACCTATATTGAAACTTCACATAATGCAAAGGTTCTGAATCTATTTAAACTTTACATTACACAAATGTTTTTCTGAAGAAAGCGTCCCATTCTAAAACAAAAAGTGCTACAAAGCGTTTTTTAAGCAATTCCATAAATTTGGTTTTTGGCTTAGATAAACCATTCTAGTAAAAACCTTGAGTTGGTATTGAGATTTCACATGATGTAAAGGTTCTAAACCATTTTAAGGGTTTCTCTGTGAACCTTTACAGTATGACAAGGTTCTTTAAACCTGGAATTGCTATTGAAACTATATTGAAACTTTACAATTTAAAAACCAATTTAACTGTTCTTTCCTGAACCTGTACATTACAAAAGAAAGAGTGCATTCCTAAATAACATAAATGCCATAAAGAGCACTTTAAGCAATTTTACAGAATTGGTTCCTGGCTTAGATATACCATTCTAGCAAAAACCTTGAGTTGATATTTAGATTTTACATAATGTAAAGGTTCAAAACAAATTTAGGGGCTCTTCCTTGAACCTTTACGGTATGCCAAGGTTCTCTGAACCTGAAATTGCTATTGAAACTTTACATAATGTAGAGGTTCTAAAATAATTTAAGGGATCTTCTTTAAACCTTTACATTATGCCAAGGTTCTTTGAACCCGAAATTGGTATTGAAACTTTACTGAAACTTTACATAGGTAAAGGTTCTGAACCAATTTAGGGGTTGTTCCTTGAACCTTTTAAAGGTTCTATACCAGTTTAAGAGTTCTTCCTTAAATCTTTACATTTCTTTAAGCTTTGAGTTCTATAAATGTGATACTCACAGATTTCGCTTAAATTAAGTTCTTTCTTGGCAACCCTTCAGAGAATTTATTATGGCGTCTTCATTTTTAAGTCTGTCTGCACAAGCTGATGTGAAACTATAACCGTTTAATAAGAAGCTGTGATTATAGGTATTCTTATCCATCCGTGATTTCCGACTGGCATTAAGTGTTATTAAGCTTTTATCTCTGAGGAATAAACTGAATGTAATCTGTTTGCCCCCAGGGCTTCTACACCCACACGGGGAAATACGCCTGCCCTAGTTTTCTACCTAGTTTGTCTGTGAAATGAAAACTTAAGGAAATCAATGTGAAAGAGATAATTAGACCTTCTGCACTACACACATATAATAGACCGTTACTGTCCTCAGCCCTCCTATTGTCATTGCATTCAACATGCATGAGCAACGTCCTTCTAACACCCACACACACGTGCACATCAACGCAACATCAAGATAAAGAGATGTTTGGCTTGTGAAGTTAAACTGGAACTGCTAAACTGGAACAGTGCAGATTTTACGGATGATCACCTTTCCTTTTATTTACATTCAACAAACTATTTAGTGTGTTTACCTTAACACTCACAACAACGCA
Organism: Semaprochilodus insignis; assembly: GCA_034552555.1. Lineage (NCBI taxonomy): Eukaryota > Metazoa > Chordata > Actinopteri > Characiformes > Prochilodontidae > Semaprochilodus > Semaprochilodus insignis. The sequence goes on from CM067499.1 coordinate 21,520,492, forward strand.
CTTTAACCCAAATGATGTAGAACAGGAGTACCCAAAGTGTTTGTCTTGGTAGGCCAAAATAGGGGTAGGTGATATGGCAAGAAGCTAAAGGGTATTTTTGGAATACACGATATCCATCATGATGTTTAGTCGTTCTGAGATTGAATACATTGCAACAGACAAAACAGAACCTGCCACGTATGAAAAATACCAGAATAATAATAACAATAAACCTACAACTAAAATGATTTGTACTCGGTTTTTTACAAACTGCACTAAATCCAATTAAACAGGTCTAATTATGCTCATTCGTAATGTCGTAAGCCAATGTACTTTAAAGCAGGGTTTATCAACCTGTGGGCCACGGAACACTAGTGTTCCATGAAGCACCCTGCAGTGGTTTGTGGGTCTGTACTCAGGTGGAGGCAGCAGCTTGTAGTGGGCTGGATAGATTCGTTGGTCGTCTCTACCAAGACAAAAGCGGGACTCGTCACTGAAGATGACCCGCTGCTGTTCTGAGTCACTCCATGACAGTCTGGCACGACACCAGTGCAGTCTTTGGTGACGTTGACGTGGTGTTACAGTCGTCGTAACGGTCAGCGTGCATGTAGTCCTGCGTCGTGCAGGCCCCAGTTCTGAAGCACTCAGACACTGTAGAAGACATTTCCACAGGAAGCAAGAAAGAGAAAAGAAAGAGTGGTTGAGCAAGAGACTGCACAGGAGTGAATCTTGAACTGGATTTTACTTGAGAGCTAAAAGAACTAAAAGGATGCAATACAGTCTCATGGCTTAAGGGAAAAACAATGAAAAGCCACCAGCACAGTGTTTATCCCTGCTAATGTTACTGATGAAAGACTGTGATGGCGGCTATAACCTTATCTATGTCGTCCCGATCTCTGTAGTTTTTCTAGATGTAAAAGTCATCTAACTTCAGTTCCGTTTCAGGCCGCATGACAAGAAATGCATTCATCTCACAGCGAACAGTTTGATCGGTCTTTGTCCATCTCCCAACAAATAAGCCTTGAAAGTTTGAACCTCCTGTAATAAAATCCTGCAGTATTACTCCACCTTGTAAGTCGACATGGTTCTTCTCTTCTGATGTTGTCTTTGTCGGTGTTGTGCCGAATTCCGACTTCCGGGCCTGTGGATGATACTGACTGAGCTTGCAATTTCTGTATCCTTCTGCTCAATAACAAATGCACATGTACAGCTGTCAGTGAGCGGAATTTGTATTTATCACAGTGGTATAAATGTGAATTACACTCAAGAACTGTAGTAGGAGAGCAAGAGCAAAAAATACCAATTATTGCATGAACCTGCTTTAAGTGCTGATGATATCCATGATATCCACAGAAAAGCATACTGTGCCACATGATATGATCATTATCATATCGTGACAGGCTAGCTTTGGCCTACAGACCTCACTTTGGGAAGCCCTGTTGTAGAGAACCAGCAACAGTTATCAAAACATTTCACCAAATAGTCTTGTTAATGATTCAAACATCCTGATTTACATATAGGAACACTATATGTCCAAAAGTCTGTAGACACCTGCTCATCCAATGTTTCTTCTGAAAGGGTTCAGTAGAACGTTAGTCTTAACTTTGCTGCAGTAGCAGCCTCTAATGTTCTGAAAAGGCTTAACATGAGATGTTGAAGACTGCTGAACAAATAGTTCTATATTATAAACTCCACTCCAATTCATCCTAAAGGTATTAGCTGGAGCTCAATTCCAGAGAACTCAGTTCCACAGCACAATGATACATTTATGACTTATGATTCAATCACGTTTCAGGTGTTAGCCTTTCCCAAGGCTAACCGAACCCCATGCAGCAGCCAGCATTCTGTTAGTCAATGCTTTTCTGTCAATACAAACTGTGTGTGTGCGTATTGAGCGCATGTGTCAGCAGTAGTAATTAGTATTCACTAATTAGAAAAGTCTGGATACTTTTGGGCATGTACCGCATGTGTTATAAGATGAAAACACATTCAAATAGTGGACTCAGTGAACTCACTTAAACAGTTCCCATCAGCTCCTCACGTTCTTTGTAGGGTACCTACAGGAAGAGAAGTGTAGGCAAGTCTCATCATGTTGTTTCAGTCACATGGGTTACGGTAAAAAAGAACGTGTGTGTATGTGTGTGTGTTTGGAGAAACAGGTTGTCCTAAAACAATAAAGCAAATGCAAAACTCATTCCATTCATACACAAACAAATCTGATCAGCACACAGCTCTGATAAGATACAACGATGTGATACTAAACAGAATGCAATGATGTGCAAACTGTATCACCCTATGGTTAATGGAACATAGTACAATGACAACATATCAAATATTGGGAACTGAGAAATTGCATTATTTAGCATTTCAGAACTGAGGAGATGACTGTTGTAGCTTGAAAGTGAAATGTTTCCCATTCTTGCTTGATATAGATCTGATTATAGATTTGAGCTGCTCACCAGTTCCGGATCTTATTTCTCCTTTCTTAATACACCAAATGATGTGTGACTGGTCTGGACTGCAGGCTGGTCAGTTTAGCACCCAGCCTTTACTATGGAGCCATGTTGTAGTAATATAGTACATGCAGAATGTGGTTTATTGTTTTGCTCAAATAAGCAAGACCTTCCCTGAAAAATACATTGTCTGAATAGCAGCATATGGTGCCCCAAAACCCTGTACATATCGTTCAGACACATGCGCAGGTCATCTATGCCATGTGCACTAAAGCCCCCAATACCATCACCGATGCTGGCTTTTGAACTGTGAGCTGATAAGCTGGATGGTGCCCCTCCTTTTCAGCCTGGAGGACGCAGCATCCATGATTTCCAAAAATCAATTACATTTTTGATTAATCAGATCACAAGACACTTTCCCACTTCACCCACAGTCCATCTTAAATGAACTTGGGTCCAGAGCAGACGGTCGTGTGTCTGGATCTCTTTATATCTGGTTTCTTCTTTGCATGGTTGAGTTTTAACTTGCATTCGTGTTCACTGTTGATGGTTTTGAACCCCATGCAGTAATTTCCACTACAGAGCTGTGTTTGGTTTTAATGCAGTGCTGTCTGAGGGCACAAAGATTACCGTCATCCATCACATGTTTTCAGCCTTGTCTTTTGCTTGCTCTGAATGCTTTAATGAGTGGTTAACAGGCCTCCATCTTCATTTTTGAAAGACCTTTTGCCAAATAGCCTAACCAGTTGTGAGATATTCCATCATATGTTTTATTAGCATTAAAAAAAAAAAATTAATTGGACATATTTTTTGGAATGTGTTGTTGGCATCAAATTTAAAATGAGCACAAAAAAAATCACTGTTAAAAAAAAAAAAAGTTGCACCCAGAAGGAATGAAACTTGGTGGGTAGGTTGGACTTTATGAGACATGCATAAGATTCAAGTGAAAATGACGTAAGCAACGACAGGCCTTATCGCTGTACCTGACTGACCCAACAGCCACAATTTCGGACATTCAGCGAGCAGTGATGCCCTCCATGAGTCATCCTGTTAGTGCCAGCACCATTGGCAGACGGCTGCACGATGCAGGACTACATGCACACAGACTGTTACGACGACTGCCCTTAACATCACGTCACCGTCACCAAAGACTGCAATGGTGTCTTGCCAGGCTGTCATGGAGTGACTCAGAATGGCAGCGGGTCGTCTTCAGTGACGAGTCCCGCTTTCGTCTTGGTGGAGACGACCAACGAGTCCGTGTGTGGAGGCACCGAGGTCAGCACCAAGATGAACGGGTTGTTTTCACACATCACATGTCCAGAAGGCCTGGTGTCACTCCACCTCCACCATAATATTCAAGCTGCATGAGATGGATTATCACAAGGCACCATTAGGAACCTCCACAACTCCACAACGCCCTCGTCTGTCTAAATTTATCATCATTTATTGTTCCTTTTTTATTGATATGTTGTCTGTGTACGATTTTTAATTAGCTGCAGGGTTTAAACGGTTTGCACATCATTACATTCAGTACGTATTAACATGTACATATACGCAGTTTCCCAACTTCTTCGCAAACAACTGTAAACAACAGGTTCAGTGCAGAATTCCGTATGAGCATGTGTTTGTGTGTGCTCTCAAATGCCTCTGTTATCTTTGCACCCACCACTTTTGAGACACTTCATTCCGTACAGTTTGTTTGTGTAACTTGCTTTCAGTTTTTCAAAGAAATCTGCAGAGATATTTTTCCATACCTCCAAAGTACAGCCTTAGATGTTGCATTTTTGGCTATTCACCATCTAATTGATCCCAAACACATTCAGTGATGTTGATGTCTGGACTCTGGGATGGCCAGTCATTTGTTCTGAGCACCAGCAGCTTCCTTTTTTTGTAAGTTTGTCTATTTTTGTCTGTTTCCTTTTCTCAGTAAGGACTTCTTGACAAGTACACGGCCTTTCAGTTCCACAGCACTGATCCCATTTACACCTGGTCACTTCATTGTATCCTGATAAGATTTTAACCATATCCGCACTTGGTAGTCGAATGCATCTCCGGTTAGTCAGACTGAAATCTTATTGTTGTGTGAGACGGAATTAGCAAATCCGCTCATTGTGTGGCATACAGTTACCAGTTTTTTATGAGATCAGTTTTTCGTCTGAAGATTGTTTTGTGCAGTAATGTCTGTCCTTATCACTATCAAGCCTTTCGTTTTATCTGGTCCCCAAACATGTGCATCTTTCTTGATTACCTTCCTCGCAGACATGGATCACGTACTCAGTGATGTACTGAATGGGGAGGACTTTTGGGTGTACTGAGAGGGGTGTTGGTTGTACTGGGAAGGGTGTTGGTTGTACTGAACAGATTTTTGGCTGTACTGGGAGGAGTTTGGGTTGTACTGTGAGGGGTTTGGGCTGTATTGGGAGGATTTAGATTGTACTGAGAGGAGTTTGGGTTGTACTGGGAGGAGTTTTGGTCCTACTGAGAGGAGTTTAGGTTGTATTGGGAGGACTTTTGGTCCTACTGAGAGGAGTTTGGTTTGTACTGGGAGGACTTTTGGTCATACTGAGAGGAGTTTGGTTTGTACTGGGAGGAGTTTTGGTCATACTGAGAGGAGTTTAGGTTGTACTGGGAGGAGTTTTGGTCATACTGAGTGTAGTTCGGGTTGTACTGGGAGGTGTTTTAGTTGTACTGGGGATGGGTTTTGGTTGTACTGAGAGGAGTTTGTGTTGTACTTGGAGGGGTTTTAGTTGTACTGAAAGGAGTTTATGTTGTACTGTGAGGGGTTTGGGCTGTATTGGGAGGGTTTAGATTGTACTGAGAAGAGTTTAGGTTGTACTGGGAGGAATTTGTGTTGTACTTGGAGGGGTTTTGGTTGTGGAATATTTATCGGAAAGATAGATGTGTTTATGCTGCTTAACATTTGGCTCAATATGTCTCAGCCCACCTTCTGAAGTGGAATTGTATCTGTTTTAAAATGCATCTTGGGTGCGTTTACACTCCAGATATAATTCTAATACTCAAGGCGTTTGAAGTGACCAGGTGTAAATGGGGTCATTGAGTTGTCTTCTCACAGTGGAAGGATGGACAGAAATACCTGTGCATGTTTATTTAGATCTGAAACAAGATTGGAGCTTGATGTTTTGCCTTCTCTCAAAGATGAAAGCTTTAACTACTGCTGATCTGATGTGGACAGTGTTGGTGTCCTATCAGGTCTTACACAAGTCCCATTTTTTCCATATCTTTTAATCACTCTGTTTTGGAAATGCACATTTTTTATCTTTACTTTCTCTTTCCTTATAAGTGTAGCGACTTGGTAAGAAACGTAAACAGGAAACATCGCACTTCAAGCGAATGCTCTTTTACTGAACACAGCAGCAGTAGGGAGCTGCGACTTAGCTTTGCAAAAACTGCTGAAATAGCAGACAGGTTACGCCTAGCCATAAACTTTTACCTAGTGATAGGTACTAACACTACCACACAACAACAAAAATAACACAAGTGCACATATTTAAGCTCACAATAACAACTTATTCACAAAATTTAAAGTCTCTCCTACCAGGCACCATGCCTCCAAAGAGCCTGTGTGGCTGGTTTCCATGGCCATGCAAGCCAGTAGCGGGATGCTACATAGCCCCCTCTCAAAGAGAGCTGTTCCAGTGACCTCACAATATCCAAGCAGAGTCCTTGAGGTGCACTGGGGCACACCGCCCCACCTTCCACTGTGGTCTCCCATAGCAGGGGTTTCGGAATGTCCACCATCCCAGTAAACAAACATGCCTTCGCAGCCAAGCTCCCTCTAGGCCTTGGCCAACTATGCTGCCAGTGTCTGCTCAAACTTGCTGGAGGGTCACAGCCAACAGTGACAGGTTGTCATGCTGATCTGCTGGCAGGTCCTTGTCGTCGTCTAGGTGTTCTTGTCTGCCGTTGTCCAGGTGTCCTTGCCTGCTGCCGTGGAGGCTGCCTCGTCTGCCGTGTGTCCAGGCATCCTTGCCTGCCACCATCCAGGCTTCCGCACTGCTGCCAGTTTCATTGTCTTCCAGTCGGCCTCTGCTGCCAGTTTTGCCACATTGTTTCCTCCACAGTCCTCACTGCCCGTCGTCACTGTGTTGTTTGTTCCAAAACAGCACTCAGCCAGCCTCAGTCCTCTGTGCCATTTGCTCTCTAGTTTGTGGAAGCGCCATTCCTCTACAGAGAGCTGGGAGCTTTCTAAAACCAAGCGTAGCTACAGTGTGAATGGTCACTGTGTGTATATTTCCTCTACATGCCCACACCTCCTGCGTGGTCAGTAACTGCGCAAGCCAGTACTGGGATGCTGCGTAACATATACAAATTGTTATTTTTCTGGTTTCCTCTCCTGAAAAATGAGTAACTTACTTGAAGGCAGTTTTGTCCTTTACTGAATATAGCAGTTTGACTTGAAAGTAATTAAGGTTGATTAAATGTAGGTCCAGGAGCCCTGTTTTAGAACAGATTGAACTCTGCAATCTAATAATTTAACAAGTGGAGCTCATTGCTTAATCATGAAGCACTCAAGCCCACTCATTCACAGCATGAGCTTCTGCATCATCACAACTGTGCTAACTGTGGGTTAAAGGCTAATCAAAGCCATCTGGCAATTTAGGCCAAAAAAGTTCATCTGCTGCTTTTAATTATAGGTATAACCACAAATGACTAACTTCTTTCTGTGGTTTTAATGATTACAGCTGATGATGATAAGTAAAGTAAAGTGAAAGTGTTGGTCATTTCACTACTGTGAACAGAAATGTCCTCCAAGCAGCTGTTGAGCCAGTGCTCCACACTGCAGCATCCATTTCCACTCTGAGACTGGAGTGACATCTTTCGGTCACAGAACAGAACACATTTTCCTTTTTTAGAGCTTTGGGTTTGTTTGCTTAAGGTTTGTTTTAGAAGCTGTTCTTTTCTTTTGGGTCTAAAATAAAATGCTGCACCTCAAAAGTGGGACTGAACAGCAGAAAAGCAGCCCAGTGTTGCTACCACGATTACAGTGACCAAATTTTTTATGGTTATTATTGTAGTATTGTTAAAATGTGGCAACAAACAGACATACACATTCACTCACACACACTCACACCTATGAGGCAATTTAGTATCTCCAGTTGACCTGACTGCATATCCTTGGACTGTGGGAGGAAACCGGAGCACCCGGAGGAGACCCACATAGACACAGGGAGAACATGCAAACTCAACACAAAAAAATCCTGGACAGCCCGCACTACATCGTCCGGAAGTCCCAGCAGCGGTTGTATTTTCTGAGAAGGCTGAGGAAATTTGGCATGTCAGCCCAAATTCTCAGCAATGTCTACAGGAGTACGATTGAGAGCATTCTTACCAGCTCCATTACGGTCTGGTACGGAAACTGCACTGCTCAGGATAGGAAGGCTCTCCAGCGTGTGATCAAGACTACACAGTCCATTTCCGGGGCAGCCTTCCCCTCACTGCAGGACATCTACAGGACCAGGGTCATCAGGAGGGCCCACAGCATCATCAGGAACAGTACACACCCTCAACACAGCCTCTTCACGCTCCTACCGTCGGGCCGACGCTACAGGAGTGTGAAGTCCAGAACAGCCAGACTGACAGACAGTTTTTATCCACAAGCCATCAGGCTTGTGAACACCTCCTCCCCCCTTCCGCTCTGAAACTGGCTGAACTCTGACTCTGACATGCACCCATTAATATGAGCCCAATACATAATCTGCTGCTACACCATACTGTTTACTTTTGTACTTGCACAGCGCACTTTACACATGCATATGCACTTGCACATGCATCCATACAGTACTGTACTTTCACTTCTTTTTTACTTAGTGTTTTTCTTTACTTAGTCGTACTTAGTGTACATACGTATGTATGTATATATATATATATATATGTGTGTGTGTGTGTATNCTAATTATGTATCCTGAGAAGCTGTGAATTCCCTGGTATTACTGTATTACCTAAACAGCCTGATGTGCTATAGACAGCAAAATCACTGTTATGACCATATTGCCTAGTTCAAGTAGATTGCTATACTACAGGCTGTAAAATCACTACATTATCTAAATAGCCTACTACACTACATGTTACTACGCTGTAAATTTACCGCTGTTACTGTATAATATTCCAATTTCCTTGGATTTTATAAGCTCACTGGACAAAAGATTAGTCACCTTGCGTGTTTAAGGCGGTAGTAACTTCAGGATCCTGTAGATGGCGCTGCACAAGGATAGTGGGGCTGTAAATACCTGTGAGAGAAGGTGGTACAGTGCAGTGAACGTCTGGCTCTCCTGGGTCACAAAGCAGATGCTAATGATTGGTCACATCAGTGTTTAGACACTCTTGCATCAAAAAATTGTGAAGTTGGGCCAGATTTGGTGGATGCCTTCCCTGGCACAATTCCCCACTAGCACCCCTTGTAAAACGTTCATAGGAATATGCATATGAAAAATATCACTTAAATGTAATTAGGCTACTGGATCATGAATGTATGCAAAATATGAGAAGGCTGTGGAGGAGCACAAATCAGCCTCCTTTTAATCCGGGACATACAGAGCTGCTGAAACACTGAAGCTGAGATTCCAGTTTGAGCAGACGTGACTAACTGATACTAGAGTGACATCTTTTGGCCAAAGAAGAGAACTCAAAACCACAACATGAACTCATTTTCTTTACGTCATAATGTTGGCAAACAGGCTTGTTTGTTTAAAGTGGTAGCATCATTCAGAGCTAACTGGACTTCTGAAGCGAAAGAGAAACTCGTTCACTGGCCTGTTCATTTCTGTGGCAAATCTTGACTCATGATAATAAAACACTGTAAATGTTTCAGTAAAGTTTATGGTTTAGTAATTCATTAATCAACGCTGGATCACTGTGTGTTTTAGGCCTGCACTACTAACTTAAGCAGGAGCTGAGCAAGTCAAAAGTCCACCATAAGAGCTGAAGCTTATTAGAAGCTGTTCCTCTCTTCTAAGGATTCTTTTCTAAAATAAATGCTGCACCTCAAAAGTGGGACTGAACAGTGGGAAAGCAGCCGGAGTGCTGGTACCACGATTATAGTGACCAAAATGATTATGGTTATTATCACAGTATTGTTAAAATGTGCCAGAGAATGTTCAGAAAGTGATAATTAGCAGCAGCACTATGCACGTTTGTTTGCACAAACACAATAATAATAATAATAATAATAATAATAATAATAATAATAATAATAATAATACATCTTCTAAGCCACTTATCTTTCTGGGTCACAGGGGTTGCTGGAGCCTAACCCAGCACTCATTGGGCGGAAGGGAGGAAACACCCTGGACAGGCCGCCAGTCCATCACAGACACACAGACATACACACTCACACCTAGGGGGCAATTTAGTATCTCCACTTCACTTGACTGCATATCTTCGGACTTTGGGAGAAAACCGGAGCACCCAGAGGAGACCCACACAGAACCCCCACAGACAAGGGGAGAATATGCAAACTCCACACAGAAGAAATCCTGGACGGCCCTGGCCAGAATTCCAGTGCAGGCCCTTCTTGCTGTGAGGCGACAGGGGTACCTACTGCGTCATTATCCCACCCAATAATAATAATAATTATTATTATTATTATTATTATAATAACAACACAGCTAATGCCTTATATAAGCATAAGAAAAACACATCAAATGTGTATTAAAAGGTGATAAACTGATTTGGGTTATCAAAATATCCTAATTATAATTATTTTAATGCTGGTAACATTTTCTGATAAGGGCATTTAGACTATCAACTATCCCACCTGTAGTTTTAATAAAAGGTGGCAGTCGGGTCCTTATTTGCCAGCTTCTTGAAGTTAAGGTTCCACCTTAAATGATGCAGCACCTACACTCTTACCCCTGAGGCATCATAATAATAAATGCAGCACCATTTAAGGTGGAATGGGAAAATTCAACCAAGAAGCTGGCAAACAGGATGATGAGTCAAACTAGTTTTAATGCTAGGCTTTTTGAATAAAGGTGATGTGAGCTATCAGAACATCCTGCTTACAGTGTTATGAACGAAGCTACCCAAAAATACGTTTAGACAAGGCAGCACAATTTGTCTGATCTTTAAATGTTGCTCCTTTTCGCATGTTTCTTTCTGCATATTCTGCAAAAAGGGTGACCATCTGCAATAAAAATTTCCCTGTGGACTTTCATAATATACAAAAAGTTGACATAACACCTCAGATTTGGTCCTCTTAGGAGGCTGAAAAATCTGCGGACGCAGGACTACATGCATGCAGAAAGTTATGATGACTGCCCTTAACACCACGTCAGCGTTGCCAAAGACTGCAATGGTGTCGTGACAGACTGTCATGGAGTTACTCAGAACGGCAGCAGGTCATCTTCAGTAACAAGTCCTGCTTTTGTCTTGGTGGAGACGACCAACGAATCCACATGTGAATTCCGCAAAATCTGCAGGAACTGTGTGAAAATATTCAAGCTGCGTAGGATGGATTATCACAGGACACCATGCCAAGATGTATGCATGTTATGCTAGCAAACATGGCGACTCGACGGCATACTGAGAGACACTACTTTTGTATTATATTGTAGAAGCACTGCAATTTTAACCGTACTTTACTGACAGTCACAATATTTGCCAGACAAAAAAGCAGTTAGATATATTTTTCTGAATTGTTCTGCCCTTCATGCAGGTTCATTTGCTGTTCTGGATAGCAAATAGAGTGGCTTGATTTGTGTTGTTGACATCACGACCCCTGGTTCCTATCACCACCACTGTAAATGAATTTCGAGTGTACAAGAAGTTGCTCTACAATGAACGGTTTCACATCAGAACGCTCTGAGTAACTGTTTACATCTCAATGAAATAAATATGCTAACTTGGATTATTTGTAGTATCCCCCTTTAAGAGGCTCAGAAAAGGGCAGGTCCATTAAAATTTCACCTCACTGACGCTCAGAGCTCATCCCAACTACCATCAGCAGGTTATCGGCTTTTTTTATTTCTTTATACATACCTGAGGGTGGACAGAATGAGAAACTGTGGTACGAACAGGGTAGCATTAACAACATAACAGCCTGCCAAACTCCAAAGAGTACATTTTTTTATTGCTTAGTAATGGAAAGTACCCACAGTCCCAGATCTGGCATCATGCCTCCATGTTTCTGCAGCACTTTAAAGAGCTGATTCTGAGGTGACTGTGAAACTAAAAGGCTGACTGCTGGTGAACACGAAAGTAAAGAACTGACTGCACCGTGTAAAATAATAAAATATAAAAAACCCTGCTTGCAGTTCCGCCTAAAACTAAACCTCACTTTTGGAGAGGCCTCAGAGCCGCGGTGCATTGTGGGAGCAGTTGGACGATCCAAGATGGCCGCGAGCAGGAGGCTGCACAAGGTAGTACCCATTAACTCGCTTTTAAAATTTATATTTTAACGTATATGTGAGCTCAAATGATATATCGGCGTCACATTAAACGCCTGGGAAGCTAAATCCAACAGCTTTTGGCTCGTTCGCCCGTTCGTTCGTAATTTAGCCGCGTTCAAAGAAGTGTTTCGCCGATACGGGTAAGTCTCGGTTAGCTTAGAGAGCTAGCTAAACAGTTACAGGGAGCGAGGAGGAAGAAAAGCCGGGTTTGAGGGACGAAACGACGTCACATATCATGGCTCCTTACTATTTAGGAGCTGCTCTGGTTGAAAATGATCAACAGAAGTCTACAGTAGGGACTAAAGCGTGCGAATTAGTGGCTCAGCGGTATTATAGCTAAACAGTTTTGGGCCAAAGAGCTCTTGCCGTGTTGAACTTGGCTGCTCGATATCCGTGACATTTAGCCAGCTAGCACTCTCAGTGGCGTAGACGGTTAATAAAGTGACTATTTCCGCCACAGTTTGGGTATATCAGTGCTTTGACCTTATAGTTTTGTTGTTTATTCTTAACTGAAAGTGTTCAGACAGTCGTCCGGCTGCTGGTCGCGATTTAAAAAAATCATTATTAGCGTTATTAACAATATTAACGTGGTGGCTTTAACAGTTAGTTAGTCCACGAACGATAAAACATCGGTTTTGTTTACTCAAAACAATCCGGCGTGTGTATTGTATGTGGTTAGCTTTAGCAAGGTAGGCTAGCTACCTAACACAGCCAGCTAACGCCCTTATGAAAAAAGCGAAAGCGCAAGTTGGCTTTGCTTGACAAGGTTTCACTTCAGAGATCTTTTCGTTCGTCAGCCACCCACAACTGTGAAGATCATCGAGCTTGTTCATTCATTCCTGAAATCAGATATGCCCATTTCAACGCTGATCCTGTTTGAGATTTTCGCTTAATTGGTTTCACTAAATTCAGTGCTGCAGAGGTATATTTCTCTTTAAGCAGCTTATGTGCAGTAGTGCCCCAATAGTGAAAACTGTCATACAGAGTCAATGTGTTGTACATGCATGGAGGACACTTCCTCATCTGATAAGAGAGGCTGTATCTGCTCAATTAGGTCTTTGTAGTGAGGAAGGGAAATTACTAATCACAAGATTATCCTTATGAGGGAATAGCTATTTATGGATGTCTTGTTTAACTCTAAAAAGTGGCATTCTGACATGACTAATGACAGGAATTTTACACATGCGTATCATGGCATGTATGTGGATGTTGTGGAATCGGGTCGTCTTGGCTTTGGAATGGTACAGTGTTGAAACTTGTTTGACGGGTTTGTGGACACAGATTAGGAACAGTCCAGAACAACTAACAGACTGCCATCATTTTGCTGTAATTTCATATCATTTGTGCCAAGGAAACTTGAATGTGAGCTTGCTTATTGCAGCTGTGTTCCAAAACTGACCCTGGTCTTGATGTCCAGCTCATTACAGTCAAACCTTTCCTGTTTGTTCACCTTCACAGGAGCTTGAGGAAATCCGCAAATCTGGAATGAAAAATTTCCGTAACATTCAAGTCGATGAATCTAATATATTGACATGGCAGGGCCTCATTGTTCCAGTAAGTGATGTGACTTCATTTACTAAATCAAATAAATTATTTTGTACCTGATTGATGAGAGAAATGGTCGACCGACCTTGTTCATTTTGGTCAGATCTTATGCTTAACTGAAAGTAATTGTACTGTGTTGCGGTAAAGTTTCTGTTCCACTTTGTTCACGCTCTGCTTCTCTGATGAGAAATACCGGTTTTTACATGCTGGTGCACGTTTATGAGGAACATATTGTTTCGGAGATTTGTGATGAACATCAGTTGCCTTCATCTCTAGGATTGCCCTCCATATGACAAAGGGGCCTTCAGGATCGAAATCATCTTCCCGGCAGAATACCCTTTCAAACCCCCAAAGATCACGTTCATGACGAAGATCTACCACCCCAACATTGACGAGAAAGGACAGGTCTGCCTGCCTGTCATTAGTGCAGAGAACTGGAAACCAGCCACCAAAACTGACCAAGGTGAGCGAGCGTAATAGTCACAAGCATAGTAAAGCTGTCCTGAGTTTGCTACTGTATTGGTACTGCATTGTATGATGTCACTGTTACTTACATTAGTAATTGAGTATTCTGTAAACAATAAACAGGTAATAGGTTAAGCAATAAAAATAGACTGTATACATAACTTTTAAAATGATCTTAAAAGCATTTGTTTATATTTTCAGTTTATTCAGTTTATTTCAGTGATTGAGAAATTGTAGCACTTTGATGTTTTCTCTGTTAGATTGAAGTTGGTGAGGACTGTATTACAAGAGGCTGTTCCCTCGTGCCCACTGTGGGGTTGTTTATGTTGCTGTGGCTACACCACTTTGTCACCTTGTTAACTAACCCACCTGTACAGTCCTGATCATGTGGTTCAAACTGAATTATAAAGGGTTTAATAATATAGGATATAGGATTTCTGCCCCCCTCCAAAAAAAATCTGGCTTTAGTTAATGGTTATTGGGCCAAAAATCTTTAGGATCACCTGGATATTAAATGCTTGCAGTCTCATTAGACAAAACAGCTGTTGACCGTTTACCTTTGGGGACAAAATTTGCAGTTAAAAAAGCAATAAATTGCAGTGTTCTCAATATGTCAATATAGCACTCAGCATATTGCAATATTTTTAGAATCGCAGTAATATTGTATTGTGGGGTCTTCAGTGATTTCCACCCCTAACTGATAATGAAAAGGCAAATTTAATAGTTAGATTTGCTTTAAAGTGAATAATCAACTTTAATTGATGAGTCATGACAGCACAAGTGTTGTTTCCGAGCCTTGCAGATCAGTAATGACAAAAAGCATGTCATGTCATATGGCCATTGTTCTGTGTATCGTAAAATGAGATTACAGCATGAAAAGCCAGAGAACGATTTCTATGGTTTTCTATATTAAATCATTTATTTCACATTAACAGTCATTAATAAAAAAGCTGGAATTGCACACATGCATCATACAGCTGAACGCATTTTTTTGGTGTGTCTGCCTAAATGTATGTATTTGGCTGTTTTTGTTTTTTAGTAATTCAGTCGCTCATCGCCCTGGTGAATGACCCACAGCCAGAACACCCCCTGAGGGCCGACCTAGCAGAAGAATACTCAAAGGACCGTAAAAAATTCTTTAAGAACGCAGAAGAGTTTACAAAGAAACACGGTGAAAAGCGGCCAGTGGACTAATGATACCTGACAAGTGTGTAGCCCCTTCTCCTCCCAAACATAAATTCTCCTCTGCTCCCCCCTCTCTTGCCTCCCCTCTTCCCTTTTCCTTCTTATTCCTCCTTCCTCTCCCACTCCAATTCCCTACACACGTGTCATTCTAGTTGAGCTGGAGAATTGCACCACAGCTGCAGCCTCCGTTTTAAAGCAGGACTCCGTGTGGATATCTCACCAGTTTCTAAGCCTGGTGTTAGCTTGAGGCCCTTACTAACTTTCTACTGTTTTTTTTTTTTCTCTCTTTCTTTTCTTTGTTTTTAAGTTTAAGTCGAAACAATTGGATAGGGGAAAACATGAGACTGGAAAGCTGGTAAAGGAAATAGAAATTGTATTGGGATATCTCAATATCTATATGCTGTTATTGACCTTTATTACGAGTGAAATCGTCACTGCATTAGTACGCACTTCTTTGATCTGACTTGGGAAGTGTCAGCTCATTCAAAAAGAGGAAAATGTGTAATTTATCATGTATAATAATTTTTTGTTGTCGTTGTTCCCTATTCTTATATATGCGCTCCAAAACAAAGAAACTGTTTGATGTTTGAAAATGAATGAGGTGATGGAGGTTACACAGCTTGATACTGGAGGAGTGTGGCAGTAATATTTTTTTTCTTCTTCTCTTTCATACTGATCTTTTTACTTTCACTGCGCTTCTTGAGTTGCACTGTATTCTGTGGGACGGCTTCCTCTCCGCCCCTTAGCAAACTTTGGATTTGCAGATCCACTGAGTAGTCTAACAAAGGCAGCCTAGACACCAATATTGTTATCAAAGTACTTTGTTTCACAAATGGGGGGAAAAAAAAGAAATGGAAGGATAAAACCGATGTTTGTGTGAGTGAACATACTTTTATGGTGATACTTACTAATTTTAAAAACACCCTTTATTTTAACAATTCACAGAAACATCTTTCTTTTTTTTTTGTTCCTCAATTTGGATATAAATGGAAACAGTGCCTCTAGTTGTACAGCTCTATACGTTCCTGAGGCTAAAGAACAAAAAGATTATTGTTGCTTGTTCCTCCTAAGACAGAATAAAGAGTAGTCGGCAGCAGAGGTCTTTTTTAGAATATACTCTTGCAGTTACTCTCATGTATTCACTCTTGTCAGGTTTCAAACAGACTATCATGATCTACTCGTCTCTTCTCTCACCATTCTAGCCAAGATGTACTTGTTAGTGAAGTAGGTATTACAGAGGAGGTGTGATATCGCACTTTTCAGTAGTAGGCCTGTTAGTGGAAATTTTGGCTAATTAAGTATTCAGAAACTTTAGTCACTGGCAGTTTGCCCCTGTAAGCCACTTTACACCTTTTCAGACAGTAATATCAGCAGTTCTAAGAGTCGAGGCTCATTTTCACAAAACTGTATCAATTCTTTTACATCCACTTCCCATATTTTGTGTATTGGAATTAAAGAAAACATCAAGACGAGGAAGACCAAGTGTACAGTCATGAGAATGACGTTATATACAGAGCGGCTGACTCTGATTGGTCACTCTGAGTGTGCTGACTCTCTGATTGGTCAACGATTTCCTAATAAAGCCGGCTAACCAACAAGACTATTTGTCTGGGACTCTCCAGTCAAAAGAGCTTTGAATTGACAATGGCGTGAATGAATTCGGCTTGAACGACTTACTTTATCACAATAACTGTTTCAGACAAACGATGCCTCAGTGTAAAGGTGGGTGAAGTAGTCTATTATTATTGTTGTTACTTCGGTTAAGTAATGACTTGAGTAGGAGTAAAAGTACCTTTCAGTACAGCAGCTTGAGTAGAAGAACAGATGTAATGGGTTAGAAGACTTGTGGAACGGCAGCAGAACAACTTAGTACATCCAGCACCTATCTGTGTCGGAATAGAAGTTTATTAGGTGCTTTTATTATGTTTTTATGTCCTTTATGAACCAATAAACATATAAAGTAAGAGATGTGACCAATCATAAAACAGTACGGATGCTGTACTAGCATAACAATGAAATTAAACAAAAGGAAATGAGAAAAAGGAATGGGCAACTAAATGCAAAGACCATAAAAAGTGCATTCCTCATTAATACACTAATTTATGGAAGTTGTAGGTGTAGAGTTGGGTATGTCTTTTGGTCTTTGCGTGTAAAGCCACAAGGTGGCAGCATTTCAGAGAAACATTGCTGGATCTATAAACCAGAGGTGGAGACATGAGGGCTGGAGTTGGTGATTTTCCCACTTTAGCACCCTAACCTGTCCTGCCATTTGCACTGATGGGTTAAATGAGGCGTTCTTGAGAAAAGCACCAAACTGTAAAGGTATCCAGAGCCAGAGTCCTTCATCCATACTATAACTGGCAACTAGGAGCAGGTTTCTCAGACCCAGATTAGGCCTGAACCTAGACTTAAAAGGAATTCCATTGATGATTCGCCATTAATGCTGCACATTAGTCCAGTGTTAGCTTAATCCATGTCGACAAAGACAGCCCTGGAATTGATGGAGTGTGCGAATGTGCAAATGATTTTTACCTGCTGTTTAGTGCTGGCTGATTTATTATCTACATCAGTTTATAGTAACGCCGGAGTATAGCAATATTATTTTTTTAGTCTTAGCTGTATTAATAGATGATAAACACAGTATGACATTTGCTGGATGTAACTTTGGTGGAAATCCACCAATTTTTCTAAATGATATAATTCAGTGATGGAGATGTAAACACAGTCATTCAAAGTAGTTTAATGTGAAATGTTTGATTTATGGAGAACCTTACAGACTCAGGTCTTATTACAGTGGTGGTAATACGAAGCAGGGGTCCTGATGTCTACAAAGCAAATATAGCCGTTTTATTTACTAAACCGGAATCGCCAGTCAACCTACATGTGCTTTTCCATGTAATGCTTATGATGTTAACATACTGATAAATCTTAAAAAAAAAAAGTTTTCTTTGGGGACCTTTTTGTCTTAGAACACCCTTCCTGCATCCTTCCACCATTAATGGATTAAAATAAATGGATCAAAATATGTTTTAGACCAAAAACCTTTGAAACAAAACTGTCGTAAGTAGGGCTGTGCAAATATATCGTTTCAGCATCGTCACTGCAGTGTGTGCATCCACACTAATCACACTGCAGGATATGCAGTGTTAAGGGAGACATGATGCTACAACTTTTTTGTGCTGCTTGATAAAGAAAAGCACGGTTCCCTGAGTACACAAAGAACAGTCACCGCGTTCCCCTGCTTTTTGAGTGGTGCACTGAAACTGCTTATAGAGCATTCCCCCTGAAAAGTCCCAGCAAGACCCAGAAAACATGATTCAGACTCACAAGAGTGTTAAAAACTCATTTCTCTTGTTTTTTAATTACTAATTTTGTTCTCCCCCCATCATTTTACAGCAAATAATGTTTTCTAAATAATGCTGTTTATGTGGCGACAATTCCTATATATTTGCAGTAGATATTGCAGGGAAAAAATATTGCAATGTCAGCTTTTTCCAATATCGCGCAGACCTAGTCGTAAAACAATTTGTCAGACATCGGGCATCTATTGTATGTAATAACTTTTTGTGAGGGAGCTTTTACAACTCAGATTAAACAACTCAGATTTCGGGTTTCTATCACCACCACTGTGAACAATTCTGCCTCTTATAGGTTTCTCTAGAAACAAAGCATTTCACATCTGATCTCTCTGAATGAATTTCTTGACATCAACCATTTAAAGAGAACTTGAAACGTCGGTCCCCCTTTAGGATAAGCTATGTCATTCATGTAAGACCTTTTAGTACAGAGTAACAACATTCACTTCATGACAGCATTTTGAATAATATTGAATAAAGTAAAATCATGTGGTTTTGACCTCCCAGCATTAACTACACTGACTCCACTGACCATATAGGAGCATTTTGTAGTTCTACAATTACAGACTGTAGTCCATATGTTTCTCTGTGTACTTTGTTGGCCCCCTTTTACCCTGTTCTTCAATGGTCAGGACAGAACCACCACAGAGCAGGTACTTTTGGGCGGTGGTTCATTCTTAGTACTGCAGTGACACTCAAAACTATCCAGCTAACAGCGTCCTGTGACCACTGATGAAGGACTAGAGGATGACCAACACAAACTGCAGCAGCAGATGAGCTATCGTCCCTGACTGTACATCTACAAGGTGGGAGTGTCTAATAGAGTGGACAGTGAGTGGACACAATGTTTAAACACTCCAGCAGCACTGCTGTGTGATCCACTCAGACCGGCACCACGTCAGTGTCACTGCAGTGCTGAGAATGATCCACCATCCACATAATACCTGCTCTGTGGTGGTCCTGTGGGGGTCCTGACCATTGAAGAACAGGGTAATAAAGTATACAGAGAAACAGATGGACTACAGTCTGTAACTGTAGAACTACAAAATGCTCCTATATGGTCAGTGGAGCTGATAAAAATGGACAATGAGTGTAGATCATTAATTGATGACATTAATGGAGCTTATCATAGAAGTGCTGATCTACAATCTGCTTCTGTTACTAAGGTCACTGTAACTAAGACAGGAACCTGAGCCTAGATGAGCACTCCTACTCTGAGTGCATATAGACCCAGTGACACTCACTCCAATTTTAGAGTGAATCATACATGCTACTCCCACCTGTTTCCGAACCGAGTGGTTTCCTGTATGCAGATTGTAAGCTGATAACTGAGAAGGCTTAGGGAGAGTGTCTCCTCTAAGTTCATTTTCCGATTCCGTTTTTAACCTCCCAGAAGGCACGCTGGCTCTCGTTAGGCCCTGGGTAACAGTGCTGTGTAGTGGTCAGCTGCTGGAGTTTGTGTGAGTGTTGTGAACAGGTTCATTCTGAG
Organism: Semaprochilodus insignis; assembly: GCA_034552555.1. Classification (NCBI taxonomy): domain Eukaryota; kingdom Metazoa; phylum Chordata; class Actinopteri; order Characiformes; family Prochilodontidae; genus Semaprochilodus; species Semaprochilodus insignis. Next base: position 21,540,371 of record CM067499.1, read on the forward strand.
AAGCTTACAGCGCCACACTGTCTGTCCTCATCCATTTAGAAGCCTCACAGGTCATCAGCTGTTGCAGGAGAATCAGCTGGATTCAGCTGTCCGGTAACACTAGCTGTGTTTTAATGGTAATCCCTTCCCTCAGCTCAGACCAACTAACCGTCTTACCTCGGTCAGGATCAAATAAAAGGTATCCGCCGTCATGTGGAATAAAAGGGCTGTGGTTTTAATTGAAATAATGTTACACCAAAAATACCATAGATACATTTGTTACAGTACATGTATGAAAAATATAAAATATATATACACATATATTATTTTAAAATTACAGAGTAATTGCTACATGCTCAGTTGGACACTGAAATCTTCATGTGCAACACCGTAACAAATCGGTTGGTTCCAACTTTTGCCATAAAATCTTTCAATTATCTCAAATCCTTTAGAAAAGAGCACACTCTTTGGAGTGTCTTCTGTGATTCCTACTAGGCTAAAAGCTAAAAACACCTTCATTTTAAATGAAGAGCACTACTGGAAGCATGACCCCTTGACCGAGGACACCTATGTCACAGTGAGCAGCGTGTGACGTGATGTTTCAAACCATCTATGACTGGCATTCAGATTCGGACACTGATCCAATGTATCCAAAGCGTAGTAACAACATTGCACACCAAGCAGGAGGAGGTAAACATCTCCTGTACCTCCTGTACTCCTGTCCAACCTCGTCTTGCACCACCTGACTATCTGATTTATCCCTTGAGGATCTGGAATTAAGCTCATTAGTCAGGTGTTTCATTCTATGTCTCTTGCAAACCCCATGAGACCAGCAGCACCTAAGGACCCAGTTAAGTGGCCTTTAAGTGTTTAAAAGTCATTGAAGGCACATAGGAGGATTCCATGCTGCTTATAGTAGCCGAGCAGCGCTGGGTCCCTCAGCATGTTAAGCTCATGCAGCCGATCGGAGGACTGGGAGAAGTCGTCTGGCCCTTCGCCACAACCACCCTGCGAAGCATGACTCGGATACCCAGGGTGCACCATCAGCTCCACCGTGATCGGCTGATACGAGTCAGAGGCACCGAGGTCATCGTCCCGTGCCAATATGGACGTCTGCGCCTCCAGAGCGAAGCCCAAGGCTCTTTTGAGGTTTGTGAGGGACATGTTCTGCCCCATCGTGCTGAGGCCTAGGTACACGTCAGGCCATCTGTAGAAGAATGCATCAACAGTTATGTTCATTTATGTGCTTTGGGGGTCCCACAGATCTCACAAATGACACTTATTATTATTCTAGGGTTTCCCCCTTGCCGTTAGTGTGTTTTCTCAGCTGCCTGAAACATGTCATTGGAGTTTCAAGCCCTCTAAATAAAGTTATAGCCCCCATGAATAAAATTATGAACACAGGGTCCCCTTTTTTTTGAAGAAGGAAGGTTCTTCTGTACAGTACTGTGTTAAAGCCAGATATCACCTTTCATTTACTTAACATCCAGTCAAAACAGCCATTAAGTACATTAAAACCACCTCAGTGTATTTACACTCAATCCATTTGATCAGCTCCACTTACCACATAGGTGCACCTTGTAGCTCTACAATTACAGGCTGTAGTCCTGTTCTTCAATGGTCAGGACCCACACAGGACCACCGCAGAGCATGTATTATGTGGGTGGTGGATCATTCTCAGCACTGCAGTGACACTGACCTGGTGGTGGTGTGTGTATTACTGTATTAGAGAGTGCTGTGCTGGTGTGAGTGGATCAGACACAGCAGTGCTGCTGGACACCTGTGGGCAGCGTCCTGTGACCACTGATGAAGGACTAGAGGATGACCAACACTGCACTGTGCAGCAGCAGATGAGCTATCGTCTCTGACTGTATATCTACAAGGTGGACCAGCAAGGTAGGAGTGTCTAGTAGAGTGGACGGTGAGTGGACACAGTGTTTAAACACTCCAGCAGCACTGCTGTGTCTGATCCACTCACACCAGCACAACACACACTAACAGACCACCATCATGTCAGTGTCACTGCAGTGCTGAGAATGATCCACCACCCACATAATACCTGCTCTGTGGTGGTCCTGTGGGGAACCATTGAAGAACAGAGTAACAAAGTATAGAGAGAAACAGATGGACTACGGTCTGCTACAACTACAACAAAGTACTCCCACATACACACACACGTAGTATAGTTTGTTCAGTATGTATAGGCTTCTGTGTAATTTTCTCTTAAACATGTTTAATAAATGAATAAACAAACAACTCTTGGTTAATGGTGTTTTGAATGGAAATTAAGTACATGAAATATGATTGTTGTGCAGTACTTGCATCTGCACACCAGTAAAATCTAAAAGACAAAAAACACTGCAGACTGTTTTGTTTGAACTGTTGCCATTTGGGACCACATACAAAAAACCTTCAATTATGTACTTTTATGCACCATGTTTTTTTTCCTAAATGGTCAGGTTTTTGTTAGCTATTCAGATACACACTCTATCTCCCTCTCTCCGATTCCTTCAGCAAAACACAGAGGAACATAAGCAGTTTACGTCACACTGTGTGATTCATGTAATTAGGATTTTCGATAATTACATGCAGCAGCTAACCATTTTGCCAACACATCATTAACAGACTAATCTACTTTATTATCTATTAAGTGAGTTTCCTGCCCTTATTCTCCCCCTTAACTACACCTGATTTTGCTGTTACTTCATGTGTTTTTGCGGCCCTACGCACCGGATGCCATGGCGATGGAAGATCTCCACAGACTGTAGGGCGTCTTTCTCAACCTGCAGGTAGAAGTCTCTGAGATGCGGAGGTAGAAAAGCACACGAATGCAGTCCAGGCTCCACCGGGACGCGTGTGTAAGAGATCCCGAAGTCAGACAGAACCTGCGCAAACACTTCCCGCACCTCTGAAAACATGCAGACACAAAGAGCAATGCTGAGCGAGGTCAGCCTCACTTTATCAGGAATTAGGTTAGGTGTAGCTTAACTGCAGCAATAACCATAAGACCTTAACAGCTTTTGCAGGCAAAAAAAAGATCATATCAGTGGCATGTGTTGTTACCTGGCAACACGTGCACATGCTGGTGACCATCCATGTGACCCGGCAGGTGGCCAGTGAGATTACAGAAATGCTTAACTTGAGCCCTAAGCTCCGCCTCCACCTGTCCATCAGAGAAAACAAGTTTCTTAGAATTCAAGGAATTTTATGTCTGGCTTCAGAGTCTAAATATTTGAGGTATTTTAGCAGCACTTCTCAGTATTAATCCCTACAGAACTTGTGACAACATGTTGTCTGATCATATTAGAAATATTGTCAGTATTTAAAGAACACTGAGTAACCACATAAGCAATTAAAACACAGCATAATTAGGCCTGTTCAATTCGATTAATGCAGTGCAGTTGGATAAAAATTATTGTTTTAATAGCTCTTGATAGCAATGTGGCCCCATCAGTCTTTTTTTGTGTAAATAAATAAGCTTACCGGACCTTAATAGCATGTAATACATCCACAAACACCAATAACAGCTGTGATTAGGTTTAGCATGAACTGGACAAGTTTCTGGATGTAGGCCAAATTGATGTTCAGCCACTCTTGCATCAGAGAATTATGCAGTTGGGCCAGATTTGGTGGATGCCTTCCCTGTTTCCTGTAGACTGGGATTTTAGCCACTGCTGGTAGACCCGTATGATGGTACGCTTCCATACACCTGCAGATTCAGCTACTTCCTTCACACTATGGTCTTTGGCACGTCCAAATGCAGGCCCCCCTTTTAGCCAATCATTAACATCTGCTCTGGAGCCTGCAGGTATTTATAGCCACATCATCCTGATGCAAGGCCATCTGCATGAGCCTGAAGTTACTACCACCTTAAACACATAAGGTCACTTATTTTGTGTCTGGTGAGATTATCATATGCTGAGAAAATGAATATCATGATATTATATTTTTTCCAACTTTGTCAAACTTCTCATACTAAGAGAACTAATCTGGGATCAGCTTTTACTGTCCTCCTGAACACTGTGATGTGGACGAGAAACCAGTTGTCCTATCTTTGCGACACTTGACAAACAATAACTTTGACCTTTTTGAGTTTTTGTCTTCTAGACTAAAGTAACTATTGAGCCATAAACAGCGTTACTGGAACAACGACGTTTATCTGAGGTATTTACAGAGCTGTATTTGAGTTAGTGACCTGTGTAAATCTTGCTTCAAGTCTCACGCTCTCTATATATAAATCATGGCTTGACTTCTTTGTTAATCACCACCAAGACCTCCTAACCTGCTAGACAGCATTGAATGCATCTATTTAATCTCATCTGTTCCCAAAGAGCTGGGCTTAGTTTGAGTAAGTGTGTCTGTGAACATACCTCTGCCATGTTCATCTGTCCACTCTGCAGAACTTCCCGGAAGCCCATTTTGCCATGAAAGAAGCCATCTTTGTTAACGAGTGTGGATCTCTTCAGCTCCTGACACACAGGAGCACCCTCCGAGAGGTTGGCATGGAGTCCAATTGGAATGTGGTGCCTGAGGTGAAAAGCACAGGACAGAGTAACAGGATCCATTTGTATTATTCTTTTGTGATAAAGAAGCACATGAGAGCTGTAAGAGGAGACCGTATGAACACTAGGGGTGGATCAATACCATTTTTTCATATCCAATACTGATACCGATACCGATACCACAACCTTGAGTATCTCCAGGTACCTTCTGTTTATCTGTCTTAACACTTTCGTCTGGCTGCACTTTTCTTAACCAGCCTTCAAAATAACTACATGTTCAAAATGTGAAACTTCCAGCCTTCAAAATAACTTCATGTTCAAAACTAATATTCTACTTCCCTAAAGGAAGAAACACATGGAACCCACTAGTTACACAATACTGCGCTTTCTTTCTTTTTATTTCAACTATTTCACACACAGAACAGCTGCATTCTGACTGGTCAGACCCAAACAAACAAACTTTGTGCAAAAGTTTCGTTAAGTATTTACAGAACAGCTTCCAGAGGTCTTTAAATCTGGACCTTGAATCTAGTCTTCAGTCTTGGATCTTGTAATTACTGACACTAGGTGGCCAATCAGTTACATAAACAATTCAGGTAATTACCAGGTAAGAGATTACACAATCCAGGACAGGAGACTGGAACCAGTGTCCAGATTTGAAGACATCTGGTATAGGCTAACATATCAGATCACCCTTTTCTCCTTTCAGTATGTGATCCAGTGAGTTTGGCCAATATCAGACTGAAACTGAGTATCATATCGGTGCCAACCCTAATGAACATGACTGTACAAGACCTGTCATTCCTTTCATTCCTAACAAACAGATTGACAGTGTAATTAATGTCTTTTCTTACTTTCCTTTCAGTCCTACACTTATTGTGATTACCATTAGTGAGTAGAGTAGTCTAGGGCTAACTAATTTTAGTACTTCTTATTATTATGTTATTTTTATTTTCCCAAAATGTTTTACTTCATTTTCCTCGTTTTCTTTATATTTAAATCTTTTTTATCATTGTTTTATAGTTTGGCTAATTAGCCTTTTATGTTGCAATCCTTGGAATTGCACAGTCACGTCACATTATAATGACCACTTCCTACTTTTGACGGTGGCAACACGTAGCCCAGGAAGGAAGTCACATTTTTGTGGCATTCTCTGGGCCCACTCTTTCATGTGTAAGGCACTCTCAACCGATTTGGGTTTGAATCCACTCTTGTAGATCACGTAAACCCATACATGCCGAATGTCTTCCCTGGGGCTGATGGGTTCTTCCAGCAAGACAATGCCACGTGTCACACGACTAGAAATGCCCGACATTGGTTGGAAGAGCATGACCACGACTTCCAAGTACTACCCTGGCCCCCTGATTCCCCAGACCTGAAACCAATTCAGCATCTGTGGGACCACCTCAGTCATTGTGTTCGCTCTGTGAATCCTCCCCCACACACCCTCCAGCAGCTGTGGGATGCACTGCAGTCAGCATGGCTCCAGATACCTTATCCAACCTACCAGGACCTTAAGTCACTCCCAGGCCCGTCTAGCTGCTGTCCGTGCTGCACACGGAGGTTACTCTGGATATTAGCTGGTTGTCATAATAATGTGACCCAACTGTGTATTAATCCATTCATGGTGGAGGGATACACAAAGAGATAAAATAGTCCCCAAAGAAAACTTATCTGTATCTGATCATTATTTTACCACCATCACCTTTACATATAAAACCTCAGAAGACATATATAGGTTCATTGGTTGTCTTGGATAGTATATAACATGGTTACATTTGCGTGGTAGACAAATCAGACCCCGGTTCCCATCACCACCACTGTAAAGAAACCTAAGTCAGCAATTTCTCTGGAAATAAACCACACTTACATCAAAACGACCTAACTGGCTTAACTTACATATCAACCTCTGCATTATAGAGACGTTTTGAAAAGTCGGTGAACTTCCCCTTTAACTGCTGCTCCACAGCTTCTCACCTCTTGGCAAGCTCAGCCGCGTCCTCCGCCGAGGCGGCGTTGACCAGCAGCGACACGTTGGAGATCCCACCGTCCTGGAAACAGTCCACGATGCCCCGGTTCCTTCTCTCGCAGTAGCCAAAATCATCTCCGGTTACGACCAACTTGACTCTGGGCTGAGGCATTTTCACCGGGAGCTGCTGAAGGGCATACACATCACCCATGAACATGCATGATGACTCAATGGAGGCGTGACGTGACTCACTCTACACGTCGCTTCCTTGAAAGTCCAGTCAAGATAGAGAACAGTATGATGACAGCATGACATCTGGGAACACGGCTTATGATATCTGTACATAAATGTCACGTGGTTAACTTGGCTGCATGCCAACGAATACATGGACAAAGGTGATCGATAACGTTTATATCTTGACTTAGTTACGTATTCAAGCTGTCAGAAGGTAATGATGTTCTTCCAGGACTCTAGACCTGACAGCCCAGTCTATAAAGCATGCTGTCAACACTGCAGCCCCACGTCCTTCATAGTCATCCACCACCAACCTACATCCCAGTAGTGCACCGACAGCCCTGTTTTGTAGCCATTTATACCGAGAACATGAGCCGTATCCTGTGATTTCCCCTCCCACCAGCTTGGCCCCATAAAAATACCCCATGTTTTAGATGGAGGAACAGATGAAGGGACCACTCACCCATTTTACTGCAGGATTTGTGCCATTAGTGCCGGTTGAACTTGGTTAGACTAGCTGCCGTGTCCTCTTCTGCTTGGACTGCTTGTCTCCACCCGTACTCAGATAAGCCCCGCCCTCCTGCGCTACGATTGGCTGGCGGCTTACACTCAAACGTAATTTGTCGGTGTGAGGGGGAGGAGCGTAACGTCAGCCAATCATAGAGCAGACTGGCGAGTTCTGTCTGAATACGGGTGGGGTGGGGGAAATGATGCCCTGCTCGTAAATCCGAAACGCTACTTCCGCTACGGCGCCCCCTATTGGTGAGATATGAGGATGACCTGAGTAAGATGAGCAATTATTTAGTTCATTACTAGATGTTTGTTTAAACGCTTCTCCACGCTGTGAAGGGACGAGGTTATAGAGAGAACAGTGAAGGTATGTGGTAAAAGAGTGATGAAATATAGAAGAAGTAGAAAGTTGCAATTTATACACTCAAAAGAACAGCTGCACCCAGAAGGAAGTGTGGGATTGCAATGCTATTGGGAAGGAAGATAAAGGTTACCTAGGAGCAATAAATGATGATAAATTTAGACTAATATGGGCAATATATATTGAGCTACACATACAGAAGTAGTCTCTCAGTATGGCGTTGGGCGGCCATGTTTGCTAATGCTACATGCCAGACGTCTCAGCATGGAGATGTAGAGGTGCAACTTGAATATTCTCACACAGTTCCTGCAGATGTTGTGGTAGGCGTGGAGGTGGGGTGACACCAGGCCTTCTTGATGTGTGACGCGTGACGACAAACCGTTCATCTTAGTGCTGACCATGGTGCCTCCACACATGGATTCGTCGGTCGTCTCCACCAAGACAAAAGTGAGACTCATCACTGAAGATGACCTGCTGCCATTCTGAGTCAGTCCATGACAGTCTGGCAATGGTGCTGGCACTAACAAGATGACTCATGGAGCGCATCAATGCTCACTGAATGCTCACTTGGTTACGACACATGCAAGGTCGAGCATGAAACCTGAATCATTCACATGTCTCGCCATGTCAAACCTAACCACCAAGTTTCATTCCTGTCGGCTGATTCCTTCTGGGTGCAACTGTTTGTGCATCTATTCTTTTGAGCGTGAGTGTATATCACTGTATAAGCAATATTCTACTCTTCTCTGTTGGTTCAGAACATGTAACACTTTGCTGTTGCTTGAGTGTAATATAGATTATTTGACCCAAACAGATAAACAGCACTTGATGAGTTCTCTACCTGGTGAGGTTTTTGGTTGGTGGTTCTGCTTCTACTTCAGTCATCAGTTGGGATCATTTTTCTGGGTTAAGGATACTCAATCCACATATGATAAGGCACCCCACAGATATCACTTACCTTGGGATTTCTTTTAAAGAGTGACTCAGTGGGCAAATACATACACGTGTGACTTTTCCCACGTGTGTGCATTTGGGTGGGTGTAGTCTTTTCTCTTGTATTATTTTTCAACCCCCTGAGATCACACCTCAGACGGCCTTTCTTACCTCTCTCTCTTGATCTTTAGCTATTGAGCCAGGCCTATTGATATGTATAGAGCCTAATTTCCATACTTTCTCCATTCAGGATGCAACAATGGAAGAGCATCACAAAAGAGTTTTGTAATGGAGTGTTAGAATGCCACAGAAAACAAAGTGGTGAGCCATAAAGTCGCCAGAAGAGTTTTGGCACCAGATAGCATATCCGTATTAGTTTGTATTAACGGGCCCATATCATGGAAAACTGACTTCCTCTAGCTTTTTTTAAATAAAGGAGTCTGACATAATAGGCAACATTGTTATAGTTTCAAAACATACAGTTCACAGTCCACAACTGGAAACTAAACTGCAGAAACAGCCTGTTTTGAATTCATTGTTTTTGTGTTGTCACAGCAACCAACTCATTTACATATATCCATCTACAGATCAGCCTACAGCAATTTAGCTCCGCCCACTCAAGTTTTAAGGAGTGTTTTAGCTGTGAGTGCTTTTCTGAATGAGGATCAGTACAGAACAGTCAATAATAACAGAGTTCACTGGGACTCATTTAACAACTTAAGAGGGAATTTCTATTTGAAAATAAATCAGGACTGGAAAATGGTCATATAAAATGATTTGTGTACATGTTTGATACATAAACTACATAAATGTTATAAGTGTACCTTATGGACAAAAGAAAAAAATCCAAAAACATCTTTATATGGGCCCTTTAAAACTCTTCTAATTAGCCTATAATTCAGTAAACAGCCATACTGTATGTTGCCTGATTATAGGCTAGCTCTTTAGAATTGTATTCCTTGAGTGTTAGTAATTAAGACTCCTGGCATCCAGAAGCCAGAGGAATTCAGCTTCAAATGATGGTGATAAGTGATACCGTGACCATGAATTTATATGGAATTAGAGTTAGCGGGAATATCAGGAAGGCGGGCGGAAGTCCATTGTTTGTTCTAAACAAACAGGTTCTGAGAAACAGACGTAGAAGGTAGAGGGAGACATCTGGAACAGGGGGCCGGAGTGGGAGCAGACCCTTGCATGCTTGTAAGCGTCCCACACCTTCCTCAGGCCAGATCGGAAGGGAGGAGCCTGTCAGCATCCAGCAGCCAGACGCAGAGCATCAACATCCAGAGACCATTAGCATTCCACAGTAAGAGCAAGACTACATTCCACAAGTTGTTACTAACAGCCCAGCCTATTCACCTTATGATATTTTAGATTTAAAGGAGAATTCCACTAAAATTTTTAAATTTCTCCAAATGAACCCTTTAACAAAGTCAAGAGTGGAATGTCCCAGTCTAGAGAAACTCACAGAGTCAAAACACAACAGTGGTGATAGGAACCATACGTTAGAACCTTCACAGGAAACGGATGGATATAATAGTAAAGAATATGATGCCTGTTGCCTGATGTCCTATAACAGTTTCATGATCAAAATTACCTAAATTATATTTTAATGGAATTATGACAGACATGGCATTGAAAGGCAAAGTAGTCCCAATTATGACCATTATTAACTTTACATAGAACTATAGGAAGTTGGATTGTGTTGAATCCTACCAAATATGGTGCTGGTGACCATTCCTTTAAATGGCAAATGAGACACCATATGGCAGGACTGTACACTCTACTCTGCAAAAAGCACCTGTGTGTCTGAGGGTTCCATTCCAAAACAGAGCACACCTGACTCTACTTGTTTAATCGGTTGTGTCTCTATCTTCAACAGCTGTTCATGTTTGTTCCTGCTTTGTGGGAAAGAAAACCTGTAGCCATGCCAGCCCTTTGCAGGTAAGATTAGACACCCCTGCTGTATGACCTTGTGGCCATCACATGAGTGGGATGGACCACCCAGGGCTTCTTAAGAATTAAGAGGTTTGCTTTGGTGTACTGTTTTAACTTAGTATCACTTCTAAACAAATACAAGCAGAATTTTGCCATTCTAACAATATTGATCAGTGTAATTATTGTCAAACATGGTTGGTTAAACCACTGTGGCCCACCCGTTAACGAAACATGTTGGACCACTAGAGAACCACCACCCACTTCAACTCAATAATGGCCTGATAATGAGCTGGTTAGTTGGAGCAGGTATGCTGGGAGCAGGGAAAACACGTATATGTAGAGAGCAGTGGGCCACTACAACATCTGCAGCGTTCAAACCACACTATACTTCCCACACTAATAAACGCACTACACTGTAGTAGAGCATGTTGGTTTCGGACGCAGCCATCATGTCATCATTGCATCCTCAACCAATCACTGGCCTCCGTGTGTGCGCGCGCTGCTTCCTTGTTTTGGGACTTGTCGTGACAGGATTGGCTGACAGCTGCTCCGGTGTGAGTGAATGCGGCTTTCCTCTCTCGGGTGTTATGTAGAAGCAAAACCAGGTTACAGCATGGACCCGTTAAAGACCACCCGTGTCTGCGTAGACTTAATTGTGTTGTTCGTGGTGTTTGCGGTGGTCCAGGGCCGCGATCCGGACGCCAGCTATGTTACATGTGGATCTTTAGTGAAGCTGCTGAACACACGGCACAACGTCAGGCTGCACTCACATGATGTCAAATACGGCTCAGGTAAACTCACCTGCTGGACACACACAGGCCTGCGAACACGAACAGCATCCCCACGCGTACATGAACGTTCAGCAGTGATGAGTTTTCTTGTTTGTGCTGCACCAGCCTGCTGGCTGGCTCGCTTCATTAGCAGCGATGCTAACTGCTAATTGCAGCCAGCAGCGCTCATCATACAGGGTTCTGTTTCCTGTCCTGAATACATGAAGGTTCATTCTAGAGATTAATATACTGCAGATTTAATTTAGTATTCAGAGCTAACTGTTCACTGTTTTAACGCTCACAACTACAGTGTTTTTGCTTTACCTTCTTCAAAATTTACACAGAATTAATGGTTGAGAAGTAAACTGTAATTCAGAGTAGTTTGATGTATGGCTGAAAGATTAATCTTTATTGGAATCACAATTTTAAATAACGATATTTCCCAATTCTGGGAAATATGAGCTGCATTGTTTTATTGTAATCTTATAGCCTGTTATCAGAACTCTGTGGACTGCTGTGGACTGCCCATCTTGTGCGCTCTGATGCCGTTGCTTCACCTGCCTTGGCTGGGTGCCAGTGCCTTCCTTCTGACCTGTTTGCCTACCATGAGGGTTCTCCATGTCTTGTGATGTGAGGGGGCTTCACCTGCATCCCGCACGCCCATCCAATGATCATGCTATTTAATCACAGACTAATCAGACATTTCTTCCCCTGCCTCAAAAACACTCAACACTTCTTTCCCTATAATTGTAAACTCTGATCCTATTTTGTGTTTGTTGCTATCCGGGGTTGAGCTGAAGAGGATGTGTTCCCCTTTTTTGAGTCTTGGTTCCTCTCGAGGTTTCTTCCTCTTGCTCTGAGGGAGTTTTTCTTTACCACTGTCACCTTTGGCTTGCTCATTGGGGACTTGGACCTGGATTGTCTGTAAAGCTCCTTTGTGACAACATCTGTTGTAAAAAGCGCTAAATAAATAAATTTGACTTGACTGTTGTAAGTAGGGAAATTTAAGCAAATAGCATTGAACTTGTGAAGTGCTGAATTTGAATTTGACTAATCAGATACCTGTGTGTCCTGTGACATCACAACCATGAATCTGGCAGGCTAGTGCACTTTCTACAGATCATCCCTGTAGACCTAAGAAACCTACGTGCCCTATAGTAGTATCACATCATGATACCTTTCTATGCATGCCAACTGTTCATATATATGTGGCTTATTGTAACCCTACAGGCAGTGGGCAGCAGTCTGTAACTGGTGTGGATTCAGCGGATGATGCAAACAGTTACTGGCGTATCCGTGGTAAGCCAAATGAAACATGCCAGCGAGGAGCGCCTATTAAGTGTGGACAGGCTGTCCGATTTACTCATATGAAAACAGGACGCAACCTCCATACCCACCACTTCAGCTCTCCGCTGTCCAACAACCAGGTAATGTGGTTATCTCTTCTGCATCTCTCTCTCTCTCTCTCTCTCTCTCCGTCTCTCTCTCTCCCTCCCTCTCCTTCTTGCTCCCATGTACCTTACAACCAGATCACCATTCTCTCAAATACACTTACAGTATTATCCCCTGAAGCAAAGTGACATTGAGAAGTGTCTTCAATCCCACTTGCACTCTTAAAAAATAAAAGCATACTTAAATGGGACTCTTACTTTGACAGCATTTGTTTTTCTATCAGACTCTTATTTTGATATCAGTATCTGGTGGGTGAAGCAAATCTACCTGTCAAACGTGATATGTAGCTGCAGAAAAATTAAACATGGATTGTGGATTTTATACAAGCATTTAATTTACAATGCAAGTAATCCACTTAAAGATCCTATAGGGACGCAAAACCCAAAATTGGCTCTTCAGTAATAAATAAGCATGTTCACAATGTACTTTTAAAATAACTCTTACGTGCTAGTGTCGTTCTGTTCCTCTACACTGTTTAAAAAGTGGCTCTTCAAGGGTTCTGTGGTGGAGACAGTGGGTGTATGTACAACCGTGACTGCTCAAACAACTATTTTAATGCATGCATATACGATATAAAACAGTACCAAAATGGTCCAAAATGGTAAACAAATGATAATCAAGAAGGCAAATAGAAAGTGTGGACTAAAATTAGCAGCAAAATGCCATATTTAAAGGGTCCATATCATAAAAAAACAGAATTTCAATCAATTTATTTCAGCCAGTCAGAATTATTTACCTCATATCAATCTTAAAGGCACAAGGGATAAAAAGAGATTGGAATAGTCATATAAAATAAACTGTGCTCATGTTTAGTACATAAAACCACACAAATGTTGTAATTTAACTAAATAAATAATTAAGTAATTAATAAATAAAATACAATAAACATGTACACTATGGGCCCTTTAAGATGTGATCTGACCGGGAATATGTAAGCCTCGACTTGTAGAGCCCTTTTTGCTAAGGTCAGTAGCACTCAGAACTGTCTTGTACTCACATACTGTGTAGTGTGACTTTAACCACTGTGGTGTTTTTTTTTTTTTGGCCTGCAGGAGGTTAGTGCATTCGGGGAGAACGGAGAGGGGGACGATTTAGATGTGTGGTCGGTCCAGTGCAGCGGCACATACTGGGAGCGCGATGATGCCGTTCGGTTCAAACACGTCGGCACCAGCGTCTTCCTCAGCATAACTGGAGAGCAGTATGGCCATCCAATCAGAGGCCAGCGAGAGGTCCACGGGATGCCCTCGCCCAATCAGCACAACTACTGGAAAGTGATGGAAGGAGTTTTCATCCAACCTAGCAACGAACCTCTCCATCATGACGAGCTCTGATGCTCCAGTGTGCACTGCTCTGTGGCAGCCAATGAAGACTGTTTCCCCAGTCTGTTAGTTTCTTCATTCGTACACCTCTCATGTGATGGTCAGTTCAGCTTTACTGTCGGTTTGTTTCCTGGGTTATTTCTTATTTTCCATGACTGTTTACTTTGTAATTAAAGAACACACATACCAAATAAATTATAAAACACATGTACTCCAAATTAGTTTCTCGCTCTTCTTATTTGTACTGAATGATCATGTGTGTTTTTTTATTTGTGAAGAATTTTAGGTGCGGGTTTGGGGTCTCAAAGTAGCAATGTTTTATTTGTGTTATTTATCTGTGGTACTGCAGCGGCGTGACTGGCTGGAGGACTAATGAAGAATGATACTGTATCTGGATTCATTTGTGGTTTCTACAAAAGTCCAGCTATACACTGGCTATTAAAAGGCACATAAGAGGAGTTGAGCTTGTCTGTTAAATAAAGTTTTGCTACCTTTGTCAATCAAACATTGTTTATTGTTTTGATTATTTGTTAATTAATTGTTATATTAATTATTGTCATTGATAATGTTTTCAAATCGGTTCAAACAGATAATGAAACTCATTAAAAAACCAAAAAAGTACAACAATGCACAAAAATAGATACATCAGCATCATATACATCTTTGTATTATTTGTCTAATAGCAAATGACAGTTCAAGTCAGCCCAGAAGCTAGAAATGGCAACTTTTTTTTTGATGTAGCCCCGTTTCTCAGTGAGGGCTTCTTAACAGCTACACGTTCTTTCACACCCACAGAGTTGAGTTGTCTTCTCACAAGGCTTTTCAGATTTGATTGGAGCTTGATTTTTCTCTCTCTCAAAGCTGAATGCATTAAAGGAGCAGTATGTAAACTCTAGCAGTGACAGAAGCTAGAAGGTCTGATGGCAGTTAGGTTTGCTTCTTCATGTTTTCTCTTCTTTGATGGTGAGTATTCACCCTGTTTTGTTTTTTCTTGTGTTTCTGTGCTAAATGATAAGTATGATCATTCATTTTTCTGAATTTGGGTTTTCAAACATCTCACATCCCAAAATGGTCATTTTATCAATTAATTTTCCCCATCAAGCAATCCTACCTAGCATGCTCATATTAGCGAAGAGTAGTAACTCCACTGCTTACCCCCAATGAGCTGATTAAGGCTATCAAAACATCCTAATTATTATTTTAATGCTGGTAACACTGAACAGCATTTTTCAATTCCACCTTAACTGGTGCTGGGGTTACATTCTTGTGCCAGGCATTATACTAACTGCTACACAATAAATGTGCAACACTAAGACATTTCATCAACAAGGGTGCTTCTTACTACCTCCTCCAACTGATGCTATACTTAGCCAACTTAGGCTTGTTCTAAGCCAACGAAACACAATATGTAGTTACATGTAATTATGCAGTAATAAAACATACGTTTGTATATTATATTCTATTTCTGCTAAGAGATCCCCCGCCCCCTAAATCATACACACTGCTCCTGTCATACTGTCTACATACTGTGTACTCAGTACTAATAATTACTTATTTTCTTTCAGTAAGCCTGTATCACTTAATACCAGGTCATTTGTTAGCACCACCTGGTCAGAAATAAATGTGTAGTTATTTTAGTGAGTAGAAAAAACTCAACAAGCATTAAGAAAGTACAGGGCAGAGTTACCCAGAATTCCTAGCAGTTCAGTTGATTTCTGTTGTCT
>CM067499.1:21608773-21623458 GCA_034552555.1 Semaprochilodus insignis
TGCACACGGTGGTTACTCTGGATATTAGCTGGTGGTCATAATAATCTGACTCTACTGTATATGAAAACTGTATGAAATTACCTTTTTACTCTGAAGACTTTTTTTAAAGAACCACATTTAATGTTGTAATATTGGTGGTTTCAATGCACTAAACAGAAAACCAGGCAACAGGCAGATCACGTTCAGGTACTTTGTTGTCAGTGCAAAATGTAAAATGATGTACACAAGGTTCGTTCTCACCAGTTCCCTTTCTTGCGGAAATCCTATTTTGGTTCCGTGATGCACATGCTGGAAGAGGATATATCGAGTTAAATGCACACAGACTACAGAGTTAAATAATGCACACAACCAACCACAAACAGTGGCACTGTTTAAAAGGACAAAGTATGTACCATCTAATACTGAAGCATGCTGAAAGGTTGCAGGTCACCTTAACTCAGGAATCTGAATTATCTCAGAATAGGAATTACGACTCGAGGGGGTGTTCATGTGCAGCATAAAAGCTCCCTCACAGGGAGTTATTACACAATGTGCCTATGCTGATAAATTTATGATGGAGGAACACATACAGGGCAGTTTTACCATCATCAACATTATGTGGGGCTGAATGATTTCGGAAGAATATCCAATTGTGATTTTGCAACTGTGATTTAAATGACGCTTATTTTAAGCCGTGTTATTTTGGCTAATAAGAGCAGAACATCCACTGTTCTGGGACTTTGGGACTGGGCCAAATCGCCAGTTAGTCATGGCTGTGATGTCACAGCATATAGATGTTTCTGACTGGTATAACAGGCGGTTTACATGCTCTGATGTTAATGTTTTGCACAAGATTCTTGATAAAATATAGGGTATAATGAAATTTGCTGCTCTTGCAATTTAAAAAGTGCACTCATTTAAATTGCGATTTCGGGATAAAACTGATTAATCTTATAAGGTACATGTGGTTCATTGGTGGTTTTGGATAGTGAATAAAATGGCTATATTTGTGATGTAGACATTGTGATTCCTTATACCATTAAAGAACTTTGAGTTTGCAACTGTCTCTGCAATGGACATTAAAATAATAAGAGCCCCGTGGAACATTTATTTAGGTTTAATTTATTTTTATTTGTTAATGCTAACTATTTGATATCACCGTGCATTGTATTGTACAGTGTACATGAACATGGCCATTAAAAATAATGATGTTTCTTAAAAATTCTTGCGCGTGAATGTGAGAGACGTTAAACAGATGTATAGTTTTAATCCCAAAATGTATCCACTACATTTAATAATTAGCCGTTATTAATTGGGACGCATAATGAAATCGAAATCATAGCGCCATCTGTAGATGGGTTCTTAAAAAATAAAATGATATTTGGTGAGGAATTAATTTTACACAAGAAGAGAACAGCATTTAGATGACTTTGGGCCACTGGGTCAAAATACGATTAGATTACTTATCACTTACAACGTGTTAAAACAGCTGTGAATAATTTATGATGTAGTTCATAATTTAAGGACTATGGGGCGTGGCTAATGAGCAACTTGATTGACAGCTGTCTGTCCAACACTCCTAGCCTGCTCAGCCCCAATACAGAACTAACATCATTATCCAGATGAACAAGCAGATGGACGAAATAACATTCGAACGAAGGCGAGAACAGGCGACCAATGTTGTGTATGGACATACGAGTGAACAGGCGACAGGCAGCGACAGACAGGAAGTCTAGCGTGCTAGTTTTTGTTATGCTGGTTAGCTTTAGCTCTCTAAGTTTCTCTGACCCTGAAGCGGTTTTGTGTGCGAGACGGCATTCTTGTGATTGGGTAGGAAATGCTCACAGAAGCATCACTAAGCCCGCCCAGTTCACATGGCATGGAGAGAAATATGGTGAAATGTATTGGTCATTGCTGTCTTGCTAAAAGGCACTTAACTGGCGTCTTAATAAAGTCATAAGATGATGATCATTTGGGTCTGGATCATCTGGCGTCCTTTCTGTGTGGAGTTTACATGTTCTCCCCGTGTCTGTGTGGGTTTCCTCCCACAGTCCAAAAACAAATTGTCAGGTGAACTGGAGATGGTAAATTGTCCACTAGGTGTGAGCGTAAGTGAATGCACTGTGCTGTGCACTGTGATGCACGGGCGACCTGTCCAGGGTATTGCCCGCTCACTACCCAGTGCTGGTGCTGGGATAGGCTCCAGCACCCCCTGCGACCCAGAAGGATAAGCACCTTAGAAGATGAATGAATGAATGAATGATGATCATCTCTGAAATGTGAGCAGCACCACCACCATCACTCTTTCTGGTCATTTTTGATGCTGCCCTAATCAGACTCATCAGACTCATGATTTGGTCGTCTGTAGCCGCAGTAAAAACAGAAGTGTAACGTTTTGTTATAAAGTCTTTTTATTCGTTATCAGTTGCAGGCGTTCAGCAGAGTACCTCTAAAATATGACACAAGCTTTTCTAGATGTCTGTGAAATAAATAGTGCAGATCTGAAGCAGTTAAGTTTGTTGGTGCATGTGGGCATTGACAGCAACAAAAAATACCTAACAGAAGTTATAGTGTGACAGGTGATCTCTTTAGTTCTGCCGGGCTGTCGCACATATACAGGCGATGTTAACGGACTCAAATTCCATCGAGGGGAACGGACATCCTGGGTACTTCCGAAGCACGGGCATCTTGATTGCAATGGGGATGCTCTCCACACTGGAGCTGCTCTCTACTCCGTTACAGGAGTGACTTGTAAGGCACCTGGCTTCGTAGATGACCTGGGGCACGCGGGTCAGGTCCCTTGTTTCCCTGCAAGTCATAAGGGGATAAAACAAAAGTCAGAATGTATTTGTGACATTATAAATGTCAGCGGAGACCCACGTTCAAATTCCATAAATCACATATCGGTTACTATAGTTACTGAGGGCTGCAATATAGTCAGTCTTTAGGCACTTTTAGTTTACCAGCATGAAGTGTTTAGCAATTGCAATATATAGCAGTATAATCCCAGTACTAATATTGCCTCAGTAATTCATAGCAGGTACTGAATAATTCATGGTAGATATTGAATAATTCATAGCAGTTATTGAGTAATTAATACTGGTTATAGCAGTTAATGAATGATTAATTGTAATTGTAATTATTGGATTATGCATATTAGTTACTGGATAATGAGTCTTACCTGGCGTTCACACCAACAGGCGACAGACCGTCAAGTGATCAGTAGTTTCCTATGCGATTTGCAGCCGCAATTTAATGGCACGTGGCAAATTGAGTTTAGATTTTCTCAACTTTACGCAAATGAATTATGACACAGTCATGCTACATGGTAAATGCTTGGCTCCAACAAACTCTTTGGACGAGTCATAGACATGGGGGCCCAAGGTCCGCACTGGAAATTCGGTCCAGTTCTCAGCAGTGTGGTGGTAAACATGGAAGAGAAGCTCATAACCAGTGTCTTCTTTTCCCGGTTTATATGGTGCATCTTTGAACATATACATTTGAATAAAAATGAAGTGTGGAAGAAAGTAACGGATATTGTTGGTGTCTCTGGTGAGTTATATCTGCTACTGGATGTCTGAATTTCCCTCTGGGATCAATAAAGTATCTATCTATCTATCTATCTATCTATCTATCTGTTAGAGTCACTCAATGGCTAGCTAGATTAGCCAAAATGCTAACTGGCCAATAAAGCTAGCCACGAAGGCAAGCAGTTACGTTTCCATATAAATTCCATACAAAAATGGGTTTTCCGGGATCTTGTACACACCCACACACGACAACTTGAGCGGCCTCAAACATGCCCTTGGGCTGATGTAAGCAATTTGACACCTGCTAGTATGAATGTAGGATCAGCTTTAATAAATAAATAAGAACTTTGAATTTAGGGTTTAATTAGTGAACGAAAGTGACCGAAAAATACATTTCCTGAGTCTATTACTGAATGTTTGAATAAAACTACCTTACCAAGATACTGGCATTGATTTTGCCTGACCTTGAAGACGTGTGCTTTGTTCAGTGAGGTTGTGGACTAAAGATCGGGCAAATCAAGTAAAGCAGACAGGAAGGGAATTTTAATTATTCAGACACAGTCTTGTTCTAATCAGAGCTGTGCTATAACGCATTAGTGGGTTCTTGAATACAAGGCCTCTGTCCTGTTTCAGAGTGAATCTCCAGAGAGTTAAGTAGCTCAGCCGAGCCAACAAGTCGTAAACAAAAGGTGACACGAAGCTTGAGACAGGCTGACACTAATGGACATCTTATGTGCCTGTACAAGTGAAAGCATTACTGTATCCTGTATTTTGAGCTACTTTATAACTGAAAGCTAAAACCTCGTATGTGCAAACGTCATTATAGCCTGTAATTTCTGGTTGTAATTCTCACGGTACTCACATGTAAGTCCAGGCAGCCAGGCTGCGCTCGTTGAGTCGGTTGGGCTGGTTAGTCATTTCAGCGTAGTATTCCTCCAGACTGTGCAGGTTGGTGATACAGACTGAAGAAGTGCCCTGATCTACTAAGCACTGACCCCCGATGGGACTGCACTGACTCGGGTTTAACACCAGAAGAGTCAGGCTGAGGAGACTCAGGAACTGGGAGAGAGGGAGCGAAAGAAGCAAAGTGGAGAAAGAGACAGAAAGTGAGGTTATAGGTAACACGTGGAAGGAGATCCATACCACATTTCCATACTTTCATCTACATATGCACATCCGTGTATGGTTTTGCACTGGTCTCACGTGAATCTGAGTTTCATTGTTCCAGCAAGTTCCGTCTAATGAACAGTAGTCTTAGCCACCGGAGCCCACATGTAGACGAAGAGTCTGATCTAACCCTAACCCTAACACTAACCCTGGCCACACTGTCAGTGGATTCTGCCAGCTGCATTCTGATTGGCTATCTGCATGTACTTGTATACGCACTACTGTGTATGGTTTTGCACTTGGCTCTTATGTGAATCAAAGTTTTGTTGTTCCTTCTAAGATCAGCCTAACAAGCAGCAGTCACAGCCATAGATGCTCCGCCCATTCTATACTGTGTTTCCTTAGGAACTGTTTATGTCGTGACTCGTTTTCAAGATTGCCTCTTTCTATACGTCAACCAAATAGCAGGCTTGCGATTGGTTATTTAGCGCATCAGTCTAATTTTTACTTTTTCCTGCCGTAGTAGGCAGTTTTTGGCCATGTTAAGTGGTGCAAGGCACCTGGGGCTGTTTCGAGACTACAGATTGTGTCTGTCATTAAGAGTGAGCGATGTGGCAAAAGTACAGTATCACAAAATTTGAAGCCATTTTCATGGTACATGATATGCCTCACAGTATTTTGTTCATTTAGAGGTTGGATAAGTTGGAAGAAGGACAAAGATCCTGGTAAATTAAAAAAGTACAATCAAAAACCATTAGTTCAGTGATTATTACAGTATTTAACCGTTCATTTGCTTTATTGTAGGACTGGGCGATAGCTATTAAAATTTCATTTTTTAATATTAATATTTATTTTCTTGTTAAAATATCACATTTACTGTTTATACCACTCCCCCACCAGCCTATCTCACCGCATACCAACATATGCAGTCCCCTGCAGCTACTTTATATTATATTTTTAGTTAATATAGTTTTTAAGTTTTAACTGTTTTAATTCAAATCTTTAATACAACTACACTTTTTAATTAACTCACATATTAAGAAGTACAGTATACTGCAACATCCTTTGGAAATTACTTGTAATTGATGTTACTGTAACACATTAGGTGTGCGTATGATTTGTTGCCGATTTCTGATCCTGTCTATCTATGGGGCTCTAAGGAACTTTCTTTACTTCTAAAGGTTCCAGGTTAGAGCTATAGGTGCTGCCCAGTGACTTTAGCGGAGCTGTATTTCCTGCAGCAAGTCACGCTGAAGCGTGTCCACTTTCCGAAGCACAGTATTTGTTTTCTGTTAGGCTAAACTTGATGCAAAGTGTAATAAGTAGGAGTTAAAGAGCGGTGTGGTAGGTGAAACTAGTGTCATAACATATTCTAAAAGCTGTTTGACAGTATATTAGTCCCAAAATGTCATCGGGTTACTGGTCATGAGGTCGGGATACTAAATCCAGTTTAGCAGAACTAAATATGCTCTCTTTTTAAGAGGACGCACACACAGTTGTTCACTATTCAAATAATGTTCAAATATCCACAAAATGCTCCGAAAACCAAACGCTGACTATCATGATACTGCCCACCTCTACACACTTTAAAAAGGTGGTGCTTGAAGTGTAAGAAGAAGGTGAAGAAAATTGTTCTGTGTGGAACCATTAACACTTTTTGCATGATTAAAGGGATTTGTGCATGAAGAAAGTGTTTTTCAGATTGGTGGTGAATGTGCTGAACATGGTTCTGTGTGGAACCTTTTTTGAAAATGGTTCTATGTAGCACTAAAAAGAGTTCTGTTATAGTTATCAAGATGTAACAATAGAAGCGACCCTTTTGGTGCTAAAAAGAACCCTTTTGAAAAGCTTACATATAGAACCATTTACAGCACAATCTCCATCCGTCTGGAGAACCCTTTCACCATGCAAAGAACCCTTTAATCATGCACAGGTTTCTTTCAGTGTTCATGGTGTGTACCTTTCTTTTTTGATAGATGAAGAATTTTTATTAACTATTAATTATTGAGGAGTACTTTTTTATAAATTAGTTTTTTATACCTGAAGAAATGAGTCTCGTCATCTTGGCCAACTCAGTTTGCTCTTGGTTGTGTTTACTTTAGTGAATATTAAATCTTATGATCACGACAATTGTATATGCAGTAACTGATTAATAACTGGCTATAGCTTGTATGATCAGAACCACTGTGCCAGAGCTCACAGTGGTTTTGATAGGAACCAGACATCCGGACCTGTGTGATGCCTCTACAAGCTCCATCAGAGATAATAATTATATGAAGTAGTGACAAATATGCTGCCTGATGTTTGTATTAGAGTGTTTTACTAAGATTTTGGCCTGAAACTATTGTTTTCAAATCTATTAGTGGCAGAAAGGTACATGTAGGTCATCGTAAGGCTAAATATTCCCCAAAGAAAACTTTTGAGGACGATTTTACCCATAACTCGGAAGACACTTGTATGTTCACTGGTTATTTTGAATAGAAAATAAAACTATCTCTACAGTCCCCCATTTAACTACCATCAGACCATAAGTCTGCAGTTTAAGCTGTTAAAAAATTGGTAGTGGAAATGTGCTGTTCTGGAGAAACATACAGAGTCAGAGCTCACAGTGGTTTTGATAGGAACCAGACATCCCGAACCGTGTGTCACCTTTACAAGCTCCATCAGAGATAATAATAATTATATAAATTAGTAACAAATGTGCTGCCTGATGTTTGCATTACAATGGTTTTGTTAAGATTTTGGCCTGAAGCTATTGTTTTCAAATCTGTTAATGACAGAAAGGTACGTGTGGAGCATCGTAAGCCTAAATATTCCCCAAAGAAAACCTTTTAGGACTTAGATTTTACCCTAATCAGGTTAAAACTCAGAAGACATGTCTATGTTGTACTGGTTATTTTACATAGAAAATAAACCTATATTTGTGAAGTAGACATTGCGACTTCTGATTCCCTTTACCATCACTGTAGCGACAAGTTGGAGAGAGTTGGTAAAAGTCTCTACAGCGCCCCATTTAACTACCATCAGACCAGCTATGAAAGACTTTGTTTTTACCTCAGTGATGAAGTTTTGCAAAAATGTAGGAAGCTCATTGTAATTCCTCTTAAATGGCTCAAACTAAACATGTACAAATAGCAATTTAAACACCAACCCAGTAAGATGCATTACACGTTTAGTATGTTTTAAGTTGCTTTAGAAACTTTCCTAACATTAGTAGCAGTATCTGATCTGGTCTTCTAACTCCAAGTTGATAACCCTATTCTTTATGATCCAGGGGTGTCAGACATCACTCCTGGAGGGCTATAGCACCGCCATGTTTAGCAGTTTACCTCAGCTCATCAGTTAATTGTTAAGACGAATTCAGCTGTAAGTATTAGAAATAGGAAAAAAGGAATTCTCTGCAGAGCTGTGACCCTCTAGGACCCGAGTTTGACATCCCTGATCTACAGACAGAGAGTACGCTGAAAGAGACTGACCTGTAGCTGTTGCATGGTGTTGTGTAGCGTTGGAGAAGCAGAGCCGGTGGTGTGCAGGCAGCTGGAGGATGATGCTGGTGAGGTGTTCACCTTCCTGGTCTGTATTTATGCACCCCGGGCTGAATGGTGGCCATCGGGTTATCCACGGACAGAGAGGGGGGCTGGGAGTTCACATCATATCACTCACTATTCAGGCACGGCCTTGAGTGAGGCATGGCAACCACCAGACAGCGTCATTGATCTCTTGAGTTTAGATTAGGTAGATTGAGCGAGTGAGTGAAAGTGGGATGGGGGGTGGGGGCGTGAATGAAAGTTAAAAGGATGCATAATCATTTTCTGCTGCTCTTTTATTCATTCACCCATTCATTCACTTCTTTGCTGTCTCTGTCCTGGTTGTTGGGATGCTCCTTGAAAACATAAAAGTGTACCATACTGTGGTTGTTACCATATACATATACCATGACTTTAGTAGCGCTGGGCAGTATGGCAATATAACCTCACCAGACAGCAAAGTAGTCACCTGTGACTGAAACGTACCTAATAGCGTGTATTACGTCCACGAGCACCAATAACAGCTGTGATTGGATTTGGCGTGTACCGGACAAGTTTCTGGATGTAGGCCACATCAATGTTCAGACACTCTTGCATCAAAGAATTGAGCAGTTGGGCCAGATTTGGTGGATGCCTTCCCTGGCACAATTCCGAGGAGAATTCCCCGTAGACTGGGATTTTAGCCACTGCTGGTAGACCCATATGACCGTACGCTTCGATACACCTGCAGATTCAGCTACTTCCTTCACACTATGGTCTTTGGCACGCCCAAATACAGTCACTCCTTTTAGCCAATCATTAACATCTGCTTTGGAGCCATTTACCACACATGGAACGAGACATTCCCTGAACTGTACCACCGCTTCTCAATCTATGAATCCCGTCACTCACACCCCGCAGGTATTTATAGCCCCATCATCCTCGTGCAGCGCCATCTGCAGGAGCCTGTAGTAAACACCATCTTGAACAGAAGTTGACTAATTTTTGTCTGGTGAGCTTATATCGTTACCATGATAAGTTAAGTCACAATACAGTAGAATATATTTTTCTGAATATATTGTGGATATTTTCAGTACTTGTAGAACAACAAAATTAATATGTGTAGTGTATTATTATTTATTATTATATAATATTATTTATGTATTATTTTTATTATTAAATTGTTATAATTAAAGAGTGTCTTTCTACAGTGCTGTGTTTCCATTTCTAACAAGATATTTGAACAACTGATGTATTACATGTTCAGCAATTTATATCATGAAAAAAAGAGTTCAATTATTTAATGTGTTTTGGGAAAAAAAAAACCCTTCAGATATTCGTATTATTGTCTTCATTGTTATTATTTATATTATTATTAATAATTATCGCTGTATGTGTTTACTGATTTTTACAGGTTTGACAGATTTGAGTATGTATTCAAATGAAAACCATAAAAGAAAATGTAATGAAAGAAACATCAAAGAAATGTAACAATGCTTCAGGGTTTTGAATAGTGCTTGTTCTCCAACCAGTCTCGTGACCTGATCTGAACCTTTCCTATGCTAAATAGGTAGCTGTTCCAGCCGCAAAGGTCTGAATGGAGCATGCTCAGTGCACGAGTACACAGGAAGCTTCATGGGCCAGAGTGTACGCTTTAAGATGACGTCTGTGTGTGGTCACGTCATGAGCCTGGATTTCACTGGCAAGTATTTTATATCATTTACTGTATTGTATGCATCTATTTTCCTTTTATATATATGTATTGTGAGATGATTTATGTTAGGGTTTATGTTAGATGTGCCCATACAGTGCAGTTTAAAGCCATAAATAGTTTTCAGTCTTTCAGTTAATGGTTAAAAAAAATAGTATTTTAGATTTCAATAGCATAAATAATCACTTTTCAGGTAGCATTATGGAAGTGAATGTAAAAATTTTGGGAAAATTCAATTAATCCATTGCTCGCAATATTTTCACACACTGTAAAGAGCAGCTAGTTTTTTGTATCTGAGATTATTTTTCAAACGTTGACATGTGGGGGTTGTGTCCACACAGACATACAAATGTCTCTGCTGCTGCTGTAGTTCTCTCTTTATCTTACTCTAATCCATGTGTCCATACCTATCATTTGATCTCTATGCTGTAATAGGGAAATACAATAACTGGGACAAAGTGGATCCTGCCGAGCTGTTCAGCAAAGCACCAACTGAGAAGAAAGAGGCCAACCCTAAACTCAACATGGTCAAGTTTCTACAGGTGTCCTCACTCTTTCCCCTTACCTGTGTAGAATGCTTATGCAGAAGCATGTAATGAGACTAAATCCACAGAAATGTTCTTGCAGGGAATTCTTGGTATGTTGATGTATTAAAATGCCTATAATTCTCAGTAATATTGCTATCACAATTCACAGGTTGAAGCCAAAGGTTGTGACTATGTTGTGTTGTGGCTGGATTGCGACAAAGAAGGAGAGAACATTTGTTTTGAGGTAAGTACTGGTCCAGCGTAACTATGGATAAGTGTATCTCACTGTTAAAGCAGAAGTTCTACCAAACAAATGAACCTACACCCAAATGTAGATGACCAATCAAGACGAGCTTGGTGTATTTTTACGAGTTACAAGGCTAACAGGGCTAATAAGTGAAGCTTCTACTTAGCTTGAAAGTTTATTGTATAGTCATAAGTCATTTCCTTTTTTTGACAGTTCTGTGAATCTTATTCGTGATTGTCCACAGTGCTACCCTGTTGTAACTGACGGTATTCCAAGGTCATCGTTTTCTTTTTGGTTCGAACTTTTGGCAGTTAACTCGTCCTTTTTTTGTGGAATGTTGACATATAACGTTCCAACTCCGGAATATTTGGTCTGATCAGGAATGGTGTGCTTGTATACAGCTTTTTGATTTGATATGAAGTTTCACATAAAAGGTTCATTAATTTATCCCTCGCTCCAACACCGTAGCAACCAGCTAGCAATATGCAAGTTGCACGTTCTACATTTTCTTCACTTTTGTAGCTGTTCTTGTTGTGTTGTTGTTTTGCTATCCTGTGGACGAGTTCCCGTTTTTTGTGTCTTGGTTCCTCTCATGGTTTCTTCCTCTTGCTCATAGGACCTCATAGGACCTAAGTTTTTCACTCACCTTCACACCTGTGAAAATGTGACATGACAATAAAAGTGATTTGATTTGATTTGGACGTTTATTCTTGCCACCGTCACTCTTGGCTTGATTGGTGGGCTCGGATTTCTTTGTGACAATGGCAGCTATAAAAGTGCTATATAAATATAATTTAATTCAATTAAATCAAATCCGTTTGAGTCTTACCTACCAACCTGTTGTTTGAGGTGAAGGGCAAAGTAAAGAGAAAAGCTGTGTAATTAGGTTGTTTGTCAAACTATGATTTTAATGTAGTGAAAAAGGCATAATGTATAGTCATTGGCAAAAGTTCTAAAAAAGTAATTCTCTACTAATTTAGATGTGACATTTTTGTGCCATAACTTTTGGACAGATCATATTTTATGTTATTTTCCATATACAGTATGTAGGACAAATCAATAGAAGTTGTGCATTAGAATGTGCTCATAGGGCATGCATTACTTACTTGCCACTATGAAGTAGTCCTCATAGTTGTGCGTATTACTATGAACTGTATTTATTTCTGTTTGGTTTAGGTCTTGGATGCTATTCAGCCGGTGATGAATAAGCTGTATGGTAATGAGCGAACTGTTTACCGGGCCAAGTTTAGTTCCATCACTGATACAGACATATGGAATGCCATGAACAGGCTCGGAGAACCCAATAAGAATGAGGCCCTGTCTGTGGACGCTCGGCAGGAGCTTGATCTCCGCATTGGCTGCGCTTTCACACGGTATGGAGGGCTCCATCTGTGTACTACATGTCATACCAATGCTGTACTACAGGTTTTCTTTGTATTCCAGAAGATATTTATTGTGTTTCTACATAACCTGTATATATGTGCCGTGTTTTTCAGGTTCCAAACCAAGTACTTCCAGGGTAAATATGGGAATCTGGACTCCTCTCTCATCTCCTTCGGCCCATGCCAGACACCAACTCTGGGCTTCTGTGTGGAGCGTCATGACAAAATCCAGTCTTTTAAACCTGAGACATACTGGGTCATCCAGGCCAAGGTCAGCTTATAAAGGTTTTATCATTGGTGCAGTTATTTTAATTACGTCTGTCACAATCCATGCATCCTATAAATTCCACAAGGATCAGAGCGGTTGGCTGGTGCCACTGTATGCTGAGCAAAGCATTTCCAGCTCAGCCACTAGAACCATTAGAGAACTCAGATGGATTAGTGAATGGAAAAATGACAGTTTTTCTGTTTCCGGTTTGCATGCAGGTGTTCAAAGGGAAGGAGAGTCCGATCACTTTGGACTGGGACCGTGTGCGGGTGTTTGACAGAGAAATCGGTCAGATGTTTGTCAACATGACCAAGACAGCCAGAGAAGCCCTGGTGAAAGACCCTCCTTGTTATTCAGACATCCATTATTGCTTGTCAGTTATAATACATATGTATAGGACATTTGTAGCAGTTGCATGAGCAATATTCAAATGTCTCAGGTGGAAATTATGTATATATTTATGCATACCCACTATGGTCATTTAATGTTTTTAACAGACTTTTATTTTGTTGAAGATTTATTTATGAAGTGTTGCATTGTGGTAGTAAACTTCTAGAAGTCTTTAAACAATCTGCTGGAAATGTTTTGATGATAAACTGAGCTGTAGATTATTGAGACAACTGTGAAGCACTGGGAATTGGCTTAATGAATTCCAATAAATTGATTAAACCAGATTACAATTAATATCCAGAATGCTTCATAATCATAAAAAAAGCAGTAACCAAATAGCTGTATATATTTACATGTATATGTTTGTGTCTGTGTACACTTGTACACAGTAAAATGAAATGTTATAAACTAGATGCAAAAATGTGTGTGTGTGTGTGTGTGTGTGTGTGTGTGTGTGTGTGTGTGTATATATATATATATATAGTTAAAATAAATTTTGACATCTAGTTTATAATTTTTAACAATTACTCGGATCAGTGATTCAAACCTTTTGCTGGGTATCTAAAATATACTCAGTGAGTGATTGCACTGACACCATTGTGTTTCCTTTAGGTTGAATCAGTCAGTAAGAAGGAGAAAGCCAAGCAGAGACCTCTTGCTTTAAATACAGTGGAGATGTTACGAGTGGCCAGTTCGGCTTTGGGTAAGCAGCCACTTCGAAAAGACAAAATTGGTCACAGTCAGTTTATGGTTCACCTATTCACTGCTGTTCAGAAGTTTAAAATGCAAATTCTTACTTTTAGTCCTAACCTGAAATAGATAGAACAAAACCAGAAATATTTTTAAACAAGAAGTCCCTGGAGTATTTTAACAGTGATGATCAGATCAGATGATCAGATAGACAACATGGAAAACATATTGCAAATGGCTAATTAAATAATCATTTATCATGTACCAGCTTGTCAAAATACTCAACATGGTGATAAAAGAGGGGTTTCCCGTTCCCAGTCCTGGTGACCCCACTGTATGTTCATTTTTGTACTTTTTTAAATTTTAGCTCATTAACTAATTAAAAAGCAACTTGTGGATTGGGACAGGGGTATATGGAAAACACAAAATTATGCAGAGCATCGGGTTGCCAGTGCTGAGATTGGGAAGCCCTAGGTTACAGCATACTAAAACATGGTGTACAAGGTATTATTGTACATAAGAAGGGGAAATTATGAATACGACATGTTCACTTAATCTTCTTAACGCTGTATGTTTGTGTGTAGGAATGGGTCCTCAGCACACCATGCAGATTGCAGAGCGCTTGTACACACAGGGTTATATTAGCTACCCTCGTACAGAGACCACACACTACCCTGAAAACTTTGACCTCAAGGGGACCCTTAGGCAGCAGGCTAACAACTGCCACTGGGCTGAGACGGTGAGCCTCGGCATAAATATCATAAATCTAATCCCTACATTTTAGATCTTTTAAAAATAGTTTTTATTCATGTGTTTAAAATGTCACTATCAATAAACTGTATTTAAAATGATGATTTGTGATTTAAAGCAGCTGAAAATATTTGATTGTGTTTGCACCCATGTGCTTTTGAAAACAGGTAAAAGCTCTGCTCGCTGAAGGCATAAACCGGCCAAGGAAAGGAGTGGATGCAGGAGACCACCCGCCAATCACCCCTATGAGGTCTGCCTCCGAGAGCGAGCTGGGTAAGACTGTTATGGATAGTAGGAATATATTAATTTACTTTTAATTTATATATATATATATATATATATACAGGGGTTGGACAATGAAACTGGAACACCTGTCCTTTTAGTGTGGGAGGTTTCATGGCTAAATTGGACCAGTCTGGTGGCCAATCTTCATTAATTGCACATTGCACCAGTAAGAGCAGAGTGTGAAGGTTCAATTAGCAGGTAAGAGCACAGTTTTACAGTTTTGCTCAAAATATTGCAATGCACACAACATTATGGGTGACATACCAGAGTTCAAAA
Organism: Semaprochilodus insignis; assembly: GCA_034552555.1. Lineage (NCBI taxonomy): Eukaryota > Metazoa > Chordata > Actinopteri > Characiformes > Prochilodontidae > Semaprochilodus > Semaprochilodus insignis. Next base: position 21,623,422 of record CM067499.1, read on the forward strand.
GAGGACAAATTGTTGGTGCACATCTTGCTGGCGCATC
>CM067499.1:21623842-21676165 GCA_034552555.1 Semaprochilodus insignis
TGTTTAAGGTGGTAGTAACTTCAGGCTCCTGCAGATGGCGCTGCACAGGGATGATGGGGCTATAATTACCTGCAGGGTGTGAGTGACGGGATTCATAGATTGAGAAGAGGTGCTACAGTGCAGTGAGTGGAATGTGTGGAAAATGGCTCCAAAGCAGATGTTAATGATTGGCTAAAAGGAGTGACTGCATTTGGGCGTGCCAAAGACCATAGTGTGAAGGAAGTAGCTGAATCTGCAGGTGTATGGAAGCGTACGGTCATACGGGTCTACCGGCAGTGGCTAAAATCCCAGAATTGTTCCAGGGAAGGCATCCACCAAATCTGGCCAAAGAGTGGCGGAACATTAATGTGACCTACATCCAGAAACTTATCCAGTGCATGCCAAATTGGAGCCGTCATTGGTGCTCGTGGAGGTATTATAAGCTGTTAGGTACGTTTTAGTCACAGGTGACTTATTTTTTGGCTGGAGAGCTAAGCAATTAGGCTTCATGTCGTATGTAGTTTTTACATTGCCTGTCAAACAAAACGATAGTGACGCAAAACTGGAAAGCTGAAGAAGCTACTGAGAAATATACGGAAATAATGGAATAATGTCATAATCCTCTAACCTTTCAGGTGTTTAAACCTAAATATGAGCTTTTAGCAGTAGTTTGAAAGAGAAAAGCTTGCCAGGTTGGCTGTTGTTTTTATGTAATTGAAAAGTAAAAATGAATATTAAAAAAAATAATAAAACTGTTAATGCCGTATGTTCAAAGGCACACTATAAATAGTCTGAATGTTTTGTTTCTCTCTTCTCTTTGCAGGCAGTGACGGGTGGCGTCTGTATGAGTACATCACACGCCACTTCATTGCCACAGTCAGCCATGACTGCAAGTTCCTCCAGACCACCATAAGCTTCAGAATCGGCACAGAGGGGTTCTCCTGCATTGGGAAAACTCTCATCTCAGCTGGTATGTATACAACTGACATTTTAGACGTGACAGCTGTGGTCAGTTTCTGGCAGTGGTACATACAGTATGTTGTTGTTTGTTTTTGTTTTTTTTTCAGTAGTAGTTTAAATGTGAATGTAAAGTTTAAAAAATTTGACAGAATGTCTCAAATAAAACATATAATTAAACAAAACATAAGAACAGGGGTAGAAGAAGAAGGAAAGGCGCATGCATCTTGTAGGTCACAGGAGGGTTAATGACTGGCTGCCTTTAATGTGCTTTCCCTCCAGGTTTTACTGAGATCATGCCATGGCAGGGTATTCCACTGGAGGAGGCTTTGCCAGCCTGTGAGAAAGGAGATGCTTTTACCGTGGATGAGATCAAACTGCTGGAGAAACAGACCAACCCACCAGATTACCTCACTGAGGCCGAACTCATCACTCTCATGGAGAAACACGGCATTGGTGAGAGACCTACATCACATGAACAGCTTTGTGTCACGATATGAGTTGTACAGACAAATTCCATGATATAATGTTATATGACATACTGACTTATTAGTTCTTCTTCCCATTCCGCCTTAAATGATGCAACAGTCACATTCTGGTGCCTCAGCTTTTTGTTTGAACTTGTTCCCAATACACCTTAAATGGTACATTCTTGTTCCACCTTGCTGCGGTAATGTTCTGCCACCTGAGGCCCCCTAACGCAACAGCTGCACTGTTTTATGTGGTTTGTGAAATTGGAACAAGAAGGATTAGGAATAGGAAGCCAACTTGATCCTCATCAACTCTAGGAGGTCTCTCCACTGTTGAAACCAGCTTACCTGATCTAAGAACTTCTTTCTCAGTCTTTGTTCTTTAGATCTTCTCCCTTTTGGCTGTTTCTCTGCCATCTCTTCTTCTTAACAAGAGTTCAAGCGCAGTTGTTGGCTTTAATTCTCTTTACTTGGGACTTGGACCCATTTGATTACATTAACTATGCCCTTTTGTATTCCCTATTTAGGTACTGATGCTAGTATTCCTGTCCACATCAACAATATCTGTCAAAGGAATTATGTAACTGTGGAGAATGGGCGCAAGCTAAAACCCACCAATCTAGGCATCGTCCTGGTTCACGGCTACTACAAGATAGGTGAGCAGGGTTATGCATAGGGTTAGAACTATGTCTATCTATCTATCTATCTATCTATCTGTCTGTCTGTCTATCTATCTATCTATCTATCTATCTATCTCTCTATCTATCTCTCTATCTATCTATCTATCTATCTATCTATCTATCTGTCTATCTCTGTCTGTCTGTCTGTCTTATTTATCTGTCTGTTTATTTGCCTGTCTGCTTATCTATTCAGACTAAACATGAAATGATAATGTTTTAGACCTTCTCCTTTAACTTCTTTTCATGCATTTTGTTATTTGAATGTGTTTGTACTCCATGGTAGATGTGGAGTTGGTGTTGCCCACCATCCGCAGCGCAGTGGAAAAGCAGCTGAATCTCATTGCTCTGGGAAAAGCAAACTTCCACCAGGTTCTCCAGCACACACTGGACATCTTTAAGAGGAAGTTTCACTACTTTGTGGACTCCATTGCCGGTGAGTGCATCAAAACTGGACTTATGTCTCACATAAAATGGAACAAAAGGCAAATGTTTTAACTCAGTGTCTACATTGCATATTTTGTGGATAGTGCAACATTGGCAGTATTGGTTACAACTGCTGAGAGCCAATTTGTGTCACTTTCATGGCCAGTTGTTGATACTCCATTGTGTTTTGTTTTGTGCAGGTATGGATGAGCTGATGGAGGTGTCCTTCTCACCCATTGCTGCTACTGGAAAGCCTCACTCCCGCTGTGGAAAATGCCATCGATTCATGAAGTACATTCAGGTAAACAGTAGCACTACAGCCATTAGCTGAAAAAGTGAACCGTGTTTATTATGTTTATTGAAACAGTGGAGGTGGTGTTTTAGAAGAATACACCATAAATTACCTGTTATGTTCATACAGTATTATACAAAGTCATTATAATGGTTGCAATATGGTATAACACATGTAGGAGCGATATGGCTTCTGCTGTTTTGCTGCACTAAAAAGGACATCACTTGTCAAAAAGACACAACTTCGAGTGATAGCAGCAGCAAACTGAGAGGAACCAAAGAAGGCTTAATAGTAAGATTAGTCTATTAAATGAAAAGTAGCCAACATGGTAATCATTCACAGAAATAATACTTAGTTGCAGGTCTAGTACATGGTCACTCCTAGCTTGAAATATTGTACCAGCCTCAATGGGTTCCAGCTGCCTCAAGGTCCCCAGTGACGTCAAGATTCAGTCGGGTTTCATTGTATAATTGAGGAGAGCCAGACTGATTGTGCACCATGTTTGACAGATGAAGGCACTACTAAGTCCTGTCTCATCACAAACCTGTAGTTAGTGGATTTGGTGGTACAATGATGTGGATAAGTGCAGCTTTTATTCCCTTCTGTTGTCGTGATTCCGTATGTCCAGGTACTATAGCAGCCTGTAGTCTATTATGTTATATTTTGTCTTGTATTTTACAGATATATGTGAAACCAATATGAATCATTAATCGTAAACCTTTAGACCGAAATGTCTTATTTTAAAGGAGAACGGTTTTTGGAAAATCATCTTTATAAAGCAGCATTTGATTGACACTAGAAATACTATTTTTAAATTATAACATTAGATAAAGCAACAGTTCTCCATCTACAGTATTTTCACAACCCTGTTTCCAAAAAAAAGTGGTACTGTGCAAAAAGTAAACATCAACAGAATGCAATGATGCACAAATCATTCAAACCCTGTATAGAATTTAATTTAAAATAGTGAAGACATATATGGAGACAACGTATCAAATGCTGAAACGCAGAAATGCTGTTATTTTTTTAATCCGTTGCATTACTGTTCTTTACATTTTTACATTCTGTTTTTTTACATTTTTACAGTCTATTATTTGCATTTTTAAATTCGGTTCTTTACATTTTGTGGAACGTCTCAACAGTTTTTGGAAACGGGGTGCTTTAAAACATACTTAATATGTGTACCGAAACTAAAAATAGTGTGGCTTCTTACAGTTATTACAATATTTTGATGAGCAGCTTTTAAAAGACTTTAAGTAATGTGGTTTTGACCAGCCATACTGGTCTTGTTAGTAGACGTTAGAAGCTGTTCAGAATAATGTTATCACTAACAGTGCTGTTTTTAAGTACTTGAATTCATATTTCCTCTAAAGTAATTTTTTAATGGATGAGAACAAATACTTATGTATGTATGTATTTATTTGTGTGTTTATTTTGTATATAGTATTACTGTGTGTGTCTGTGTGTTTGTGTGTGTGTGTGTGTGTGTCTACAATCCCAAAAGTCAATCATCTTTAAGTCATTCTTGGAGATACTCCTTTGAAATTTCCTTGTGTTCATCTTCTCCATTGTTAATTAGAGATAAAGTCAGAGTGATTCAGATGCATGATCCAGGTTACCTAATCAGAATAATGTGATGCACCGGGATGATGTGACTCTTGCGCTTAAACTCCATAGATATGTTGATAATGTTCTCTGTGACAGTTAATAGCCTCAGCATGTGGGCAGGTCTCTTAAGGTACCTGGCTGCAATCCCACTCAAACCAGAATTTATTTCTTTTTAAATCTCATGAATTAATCATGCCTGTTCCCCCAGCGCTGTGCTTTCACCCCCTTACTCCACATATTACCACAGCGCTTAGTGATTTCATTTAACCGCTAAGTGGCATTAAGTTGCGGCACGCTGACTGAGTGACGTTAGTCGTGGGTTGTCGTAAGCCTGGACGCGCAGTGCGGATGGGTTCGGGAACATGTGGTGGCCTTGTGTGGAACTTTTCCTGTGGAGTGTGTTGGCCTCGGCGGAACGTTTTTCCAAACTTTTTTTAATCACTTTCCTTGATTTTTGTATTATTTATTTATGCATATGTTCATTTATTTCCTCTTTGTTCAGAATTAGGTTGAGGTAATTTATTTACTCCGACCAGAATTCATTCAGGCTGTGGTTAATTAATTTATTTAATGTACGTATACATGATTTAACTATCAATAACTGAAATAAAGATGTTTTAAATACGCTGTGAAATATCTGAGACGATAAGAACATTTCTGGAGCTCAGTAAACAAAAAAAATGATAATGATAGATAAGATAAGATAAGATAAGATAAGATAAGATTTTATTGATCCCAAAGGAAACTGCAGTAATAGGCACTAATAATCTTTTCAGACAAATACTGTTTGAATGTCTGTCTTTATCAGTGCAGCTGGAGTGTGTGAATTAATGCCTGACATCTTGGCCGGAACCCGAACGCTGCCTCTCTGTCCTTTTCTGTGCTTGTACTTTCAGTTTCATCTGAACCAAAACCACATCCTCAAATTTTGAGACCATAACCAGGGTCCAGCAAAATTCAGCCTGAAAATGATCCAAACTGGCCAGTCATTGCCCAACATGCAAAGTCTGAAGAAGGACTAGTAGCTACAGTAACAGCGAATCATTAGATCCTGGATAATCAAAATAAAAAATATACAAACAAATATCATAATAAATGAATCAGCTTAATGAATCAGTGCTTTCAAACAACATCCCAAATGTTTTTAGTCTGCAAACACCGTCAGTGATGGACTGCTATCCTGCTATGTGCTGCTGATCTAGTGAGATATTTGCCCTCACTCTTTCTATCCTAGAACTTGTATTACTTCACACAGATATATAATATAATATAATATACTGAACATAAAAATATACAATAAAAACTGTTTTGGAATCAGTTTGCTGTTTTATCTGCCGTGCATGTATTCTGAGTAGAGAGTTTAGGGCCATTTTTGCCATTTGGGTTTGCACACAGAGGAGTATGAGGACATGACACGGAATTTGGGAAATGATGCCTAAACCTGTCAAGATACATTTCTCTCTCCTTTTTAGATCTTACACCCTTTAAATCATTTCAAACATGTGTGATGAACATACCACCACAGTACATAAGCTGATATATATATTTTTTTTTTGCTTATAAAGCTGTTTGACAATTTTCCTTATGACAGCAGTGATATGTGTCGTTGTGCATCTAAAACCCTGTATGTCACTTGCAGGCCAAGCCGAGCCGCCTGCACTGTTCTCATTGTGATGAAACGTACAGTCTGCCCCAGAATGGAGCCATTAAGCTCTATAAGGAGCTGAAGTGTCCTCTGGATGAGTTTGAGCTGGTGCTGTGGACCTCTGGCTCCCGTGGCAAGAGTTACCCGCTTTGCCCCTACTGCTTCAGCAACCCCCCCTTCAGAGACATGAAGAAAGGTACAGGTGTAAGAATTAGTAGACGTGATTACATTAAGAAAACCTTGGAAGACATTTTAAGAAGGCAAGTGCCACCTTCAAAGCATAAAGAGGGCCACTCTGTCGTCTGCTCTGCTGTGCCACTTTCCTTGACCACTGTGTGGCCACGTTTTCTGAAAACACTGACAGGCAACTTTGACAGATAGTGTGGATAGTGCTGTTACCTCACAGCGAGAAGGGCCTGGGTTCGATTCCCGATTTCTGTGTTTAGTTGTTTAAATTATGTTGGTGTTTTATTAACATGACCACAACATGTAAGCATTTTATCTGTTTAACTAGCATAAACATGATAATGTAATGCATCTTAAAGCTGCAGATGTGTTTTCTGACGTTTAAATCATCCAGCCTAATTGCCTACATCGTATATGAAATTGTCAATAGGCTTGAGCCTTTTTAGTATCTATAGCTCTGTGGATCATTCTACCCATTTTTACAGGTTCGATCAATCAGTCAGTCAATCAATATTTATTTGTATAGCGCTTTTTACAACTAACGTTGTCTCAAAGCAGCTTCACAGAAAAGCAGTTTATATAAACGAGAGGAAGGGAAGGAAAGGAAATCCGGGTCCAAGCCCCCCCCCACCGTGAGTAAGCCAGAGGCAACACTGGCAAGGAAAAAGTCCCTTAGAGTAAGGAAGAAACCTCAAGAGGAAACAGGCTCGAGGGGGGAACCCATCCTCCTCAGGTCGATCCCAGTTGAGGAGAGAAAGACAGAACTAACAGGAAAAGAAGCTCAGAACATCTATTAGATACTTTCTGATTTATCCAGGAGGCTGTTTAAGTGACAGCTAGAGTTTCCTTCAGTCTAAACCTTCAAAGCTGCAATGCATCATAATAGGGTCATTTTTAACAAATTTGGTTTGTTTTATGTATTTGGTTCTATTTATTATTAAAAAATAGTGCTTTCAAAACTTTTAACTGGACTGTCCAGGTGATTTGTTTCAGTATGACATGTGCTTTACAGTGTTTCTGTATTTCTGCCCCCCTGCCCAAATCTTTGCTCTCCCTTTCCTGCAGGTATGGGCTGCAATGAGTGCACCCACCCATCCTGCCCACATTCTCTTAACTCTCTTGGGATCGGTCAGTGCGTGGAGTGCGAGACAGGCGTGCTCGTCTTCGACCCAAACTCTGGACCAAAGTGGCGCATGGCCTGCAACAAGTGCAACGTGGTGGTGCATTTCTTCGAGCAGGCCTATAAGGTGCAGGTGTCCCAGGACAGCTGTGAGTCATGCGAGGCGTCTCTGGTGATGGTGGACTTTCACAAGGCTCGCTCGCCACTGGCTGACGGAGAGACGCAACACACCGGCTGTGTTTTTTGCGATACCGTCTTCCAGGACCTGGTGGAGCTCAAACACGCTACCATGCGGCACCCCATGCACCGAGGAGGCGGGGCTCGCAGGGGAAGAGGGCGGGGACGAGGGAGACGACCAGGCGGACGGGGGAATCCTAAGAAACCGAAAGACAAAATGGCAGCCTTGGCCGCGTACTTTGTATAAGAGCTGTAAATGTGTGTATAGAATGTCCTACTGCACTAAAGGGAAGGAAAGCCAGAGGTGTGCTGTAAACGATACCTAGAAAGGTAGGTAGGAACAACAATAAAATTTTACTTACACCAGATTTTTGTGTGATGTGCTGCTTTTTTCTGGGTGTGTAATGTCACAAGGCTTCTGTTCATAGACACTTTCTATGAGATTGAGACTTATAATGTGAATATAATGTTTATTTATCTATGCGGTGCGGTGGCCAATATCATATCACAATACTTTAAGGCCTCTTAATCATACACAATATGCATCACAATATTTCATTTCATTTTTCTGAAATTTAATCAATTGGAACAAATAAAATAGAAATAGTAGTGGCACATAAAATAAAATACTATAGAATAATATAATAATAATCATCATCATCATCATAAATCTACACATACAATGATTTTTATTCAGCATTTTACTCACTGCACTAAATCCAATTAGTATCAGGGATCATCTTGCACAAAAGAATAACTCCTCATGCTCCAAACATATTTCCTTCTTGAATCTGCCATGTGGGGCTGCAGGTTAAACTTGTATTGAAATATGTATTTATGTATAATATATATAATGTGTGTGTGTGTGTGTATGCACATCTGTTCAGGTGCTTTGCCAGTGAGGCATAAAACAGAACAGAGGTGATTTTCATATATCACTCTCAAAGACACAGTAACAAATATTAAATGCCTAATTATAAAGGATAAAATAAATTTCTGAACATTTCATATCACAACTTTTTCTGAGAGAGCTTTTAATTAGAGTTGGACGTCTGGTTCCAATCACCGCCACTGTGAACAATTCTGAACATTTCACACCAAACCACTCTGACCGACTTTGTTCCCATTTCAGCCATTAATTTTATTACATTTAAGTTTTGAAAATTCGGTGGAGTTCCCCTTCAAGCCTCTACAGTCATTACAGAGCCAGACCGCTAGGTGGCAGCACGCCAGGCTGAGCTCCTCCGCAGCTGCAGGCTTCTTCTTTTGCCACAGAGCAGATCTCACGACCATGTGGATGGTCTCCACAAGGCGGTGTCCTGATCTGTGTGCTCCATCCGGTTTGCGTTGAAAGTGTTTTCCGTCTGTCGTACACATACACACACGCACGCACACACCGACTTCCTCGTGAACCGCTTTTGTTGTGCAGCACGCGCAGGGCGTGCAGGCGAGAAGCGCTGGAAATAAAGGGGGGTTTGCACAGGTATGTACCACGGTCGTGCGCGCGCGCGAGTGTGTTGTCGGTAACGCGCGGCTCCGTTAACGTTTTAGAGGAAAGTTTTAAGGGCTTGGAAAGGCCTCGCTCTGCCCTCCAGCGAAGCTGAAGTCAGCTTCTGGTAGCAGTGTTCCCGGTCCACCTTAAACGGTGCAGCAGGCCCAGTGGGCCTGAATGTAACTGCTGCACCGTTTAAGGTGGACCGGGAAAATTCTTATCAGAAGCTGACTTGAGCTTCGTAGGTGGGGGCGGACCAGCCCTCATCCTGCCACTGCGTGTGTGCGCGCGGGTGCGCTCTTTCTCTCTCTCCCTCCAGCGAGACACTGTAGTAACACTGGAAGCGGCTGCAGACGTACGCGCACTCAGGTGCTGAACCCTGCAGCGTGTTTCAACTGTGCTAATTTGTGGGTTAATTATTGCTGAGGTTGCTGCAAAGTTGTCAAGGGGGGCAGGTGGTAGAGCACCTGTGCAGAAGTAGGAGACCACCCTTCATTTCTCTTGCTTTCAGTTTCTCACTCCCAAAGTTCAGTCTTAGAAGCTGGTTCTGCTTTTCCCAACCCTCCAAATAGCCCCAAACACATTCAGTGGTGCTGAGGTTCTGGACTATGGGGTGGTCGTTGTACGTTGTAGTACGTTGTTCTAAGATCACCAGCAGCTTCGTTGTTTGATGTGTCTGCCTCCTTTTCTCAGTGAGAAGCTGCTCGAACAGCTACACATCCTTTCAGACCACCCATAGCATTGGGGTGTCTTTTCACAGCAGAAGGATGGGCAGAAGCACCTGTGGATGTTTTTAGATCTGGAGCAAGAGTGGAGCTTGAGTGTGGAGGTCCTCTCTCTCAAAGTGGTGTTTATCTGATGGGACAGTTTTGGTGGTCTGCCATGCCTTGCAGGTGGTTGTTAGGGGTCCCACGTTAATCTGATGTGATGCATCCAGATAGAGACAGTGATGAGGCAGTGGTTATACATTTTGTCAAAGTAATACACCCATCATCAAAAGAATAGTTGCACCCAGAGGGAAGTGTCAGATTGCAGTGCTATTGGGAAGGAAGATAAAGGTTACCAGGATCAATAAATGATGATAAATTTAGACTGATATGATCAATATTTATTGATCTACACATACAGAAGTAGTGTCTCTCAGTATGGAGTCGGGTCGCCATGTTTGCTAACCCAACATGGCAGACGTCTCGGCATGGAGTTGTAGAGGTTCCTAATGGTGTCCTGTGATAATCCATCCCATGCAGCTTGAATATTCTCACACAGTTCTTGCAGATGGTGCGGGATGGATGGAGGTGGAGTGACACCAGGCCTTCTGGACGTATGATACGTGACAACAAACTGTTCATCTTGGCACTGACCACGGTGCCTCCACACACGGATTCGTTCGTTGTCTCTACCTAGACAAAAGCGGGACTCGTCACTGAAGGTGACCCGCTGCCATTCTGAGTCAGTCAGTCTGGCACGACACCCATGCAGTCTTTGGTGATGTTGACGTGGTGTTAAGGGCAGTCGTTGTAACGGTCTGTGTGCATATAGCCTACATCATTCAGCCACTAACAGGATGACTCAAAGAGGGCATCGCTGCTCGCTGAATGTGTGTAATCGTGGGGGTTGGGTCAGTCAGATACAGCAATAAGGCCCATCCTTGCTTACGTCACATGCATATCAAATATACCCAAGTTCAATTCCTGTGGGTTGGTTCCTTCTGGGTGTGTAGCTAGTATTTGTGCAGCTTTTCTTTTGGTGATTAAGTTAAAACATAAGCAGGAAAACACTTGTTCTCTCATTCACGCTAAACACGCTACTAGCTATATAGCTAACTACATAGCTGACAAATAAACGATAAACAAACCAACATGCTCAGTTGAAATTTAATGACTGCTACTCAAACATCTATTGCTGTGATGTCAAGATTGTATACAAGAACCTCCATCAATCTGAAGAACCACTTTATTGCATGCAAATTTTTTTTTTTTTTAAGTGCTTATGATTTGATGCAGCAAAGAACCATTAAGGAACCATCTTTTTTAAGAGTGTACATCATAAAAGGAAGTGAGTGATCATTTGTTTTCTGTTTATATGGGCCTTTTAAGGTACACTTACACCCTGTCATAGGCCTACATTGTGGCCTGCCACCCTCTCTGCTGGCTCTTAGACAAGTACTCATCAGCACAAAGGTTTGGTTCTATCCTGTTTCAAAACAAGGTGCATTGTGCCAGTGTCTGCTATTGGCCAACAGTGCAGTCAGAGGCAGTCGGTGTGCAGGGTGGGGTAGTATCTGTGTGTTAACTGTTGAGGGTTGTTTACAGCGCAGCCTCTGTGACTTCTGTCCTTTAAGACAGAAAGCAGTTTGCAGAAGTGTGCGGGTGAGGCAGACAGGGCCTCTATACAGCTCCTGTGAGCTTTGCATTTACACTTACCTTTATTCATACGGCAGACGCTTTCATCCAGAGTGACTGAGAAGACGGCCTGAAGCTGGAGATGGGGACGAGGGAGCAAGACGAGGCACTGAAGTTCCTGAAGAGTTTTGTGGAGGAGTTTGGGAACCCGCTGGGTCCGGATGACCCGTTACCTCTCGGCCCGCTCAGCCGCAAGGTCACCATGCAGGAGTTGACAGGAGAGAGTCTGGAACTTGGCCTGCGGTTGCTTTCTGCCAGGTGGGTGGAGCAAACAAGTGTAGCGGTACTCTAATTCTTGTCATGTAGGGTACCGGCTGAGGTAGGGAATCAAACCTGGGTCTACGGTGTGGGAGGCAGAGGTGTCACCCACCACGCTATTCCAACCAACCTTAAGTGGTGCCACAGCTTTTAAGGTGGAATGTAACACTCGGTTAAGAAGCTACAGAATTGGAAGCCAGTTTCAGCCTTGTTTGAATATGAACATCATCCATGCCCATTCAGAATTCCTTGAAAACTGTGAGTCTCCTGTCGCTGTTCCAATAAAAACAAGTGTCTCCAAAATGGCAACTTTACAGGAGAGGGCAAAAACCATTCTCATTTCATTTTAATGGAAGTCAATGAAAACAAGACCTTTTTTTCTGTTGGTCCATTTATCACAAAATCACATTATCGTCGTGCATCCAACAGAAATGGAATGAAATCACATTATCATGAAACACCCAGTGTAAACAGCCGCTGCTGTGTTCAAATGATGCATAAAAGTAAAAATCAACAAAAATGGAGATGCATGTTTTTGATTGGACAGTGACGACATGTAAATTTGGGGGTGTCATTTTGAGTAGAGTTATAACTGTTTTGTAAGAGTCTTTGGTTTTGGAAAGGTCTTGATAATGCACAGCATTTGTATTTGAAGGAGGAACAAGCAGCACATCAGTTCTGTGTACTGAACTGTCCTTATTCAGCTATGCTGCTGCAGTTTTCCATTCTATGACCTTGTTAAATTGCCTATTGGATGAGAATTGTGTATTGACAGTAAGTGTGAACCGGAGGCACCGTTTTATACATTTGAATTATTTTATTACAGCTAGATTTCTCCTACAAACTGATCATCTGCTGAGGATTCGTTTCTGTGTGTGTGTGTCTGTCTGTCTTTATTTTAGCAGGCCATGCTCCTCTGAGTTTACTGTCAGCATTTGGCGAAAGTGGCACCCTTACATTTGTGCATGTGTGTGCATTCACACCTGTCCCATCTTCCTGTCTCTAACCAGAGGAGGAGTCTTAATGGATTCCTGTCATTCCTGAGTCCTCCCCCATATCTCTCATCTCATCTCTCACTCGCTCTCTCTTGTTGCACTCTCTCTCATCTGGGGGAGGAGTTGTGGTTTACTGTCAAACCCAGCACTAGTTCAGACTTGGCCCTCTCGGGAATGTACCTGAGCATTTCTGTTTTATGTTCCTGTTGCTAGTTATACAGCAGAACACCATTAGGACTTTCATGGTAACTTGTATCTCTGTAAAGAAATCAAAACCAGCCTTGATACATGATGCATGTTGCACAATAACATTAATCAAATTTCCATTGAAAGTGAGAGGTGACTGGCTACCTAGCAAAATGAGTCGTGTACAATTATGGTAGGATATGTTGGTGCAGGTGTAGTAGCAGGATTTAAATGCACTTGCCTAATTCATGCTGTTTACATCATAAAATTAAGATGGTGTGAAATGCTCATTTTAAAGACAGTTTTAATGCGTCTAGAATCTCTTTTCACCAAATGTAACAACATAAAATGGTTAGGAATATGCTGCCTGAAATTGTTTTACAATAGTTTTGGCCTAATACGTCTTGTTAATCCATTTATTTTTAACCTTTCATGATGGAGCGGTACATGCAGGGGCTATGAAAAGAAAAGAAAATGTGTTTTTTTTTTTTTTGCTTTGTTTTTTTCTTCTTTCTTACCACCACTGTAAAGAAATCTTGAGTTTACATGTTTCTCTGCAATGAATCATTTCACATCAAGCCGCTCTGGGTGACTTTGTTTATATTGTAATCATGGAATTGTGTAAAATGTTTCTAAAAATTGACGGAATTCCTGTTTAACTCAAATTTAAATAATAGCTAGCCGATGATGGGGCTGTAAATACCTGCGGGGTGTGAGTGAAAGGATCCATAGATTGAGAAGAGGTGGTACAGTGCAGTGAATGTCTCGTTCCATGTGTGGAAAATGGCTCCGAAGCAGATGTTAACGATTGGCTAAAAGCAGTGATGGACAGTAACTCAGTCATTTTAATTAGTTTCTGTACCTAAGTAGTTTTTCCGTGTATCTGTACTTTGTTGTAGGATTTCCATTTTGGGCGACTCCACCACATTTCAAACTCAAATATCTTACTGTTTACTCCACTACATTATGCGAAATCTGTCGTTCCTTTCGACTTATGTGCTCGTAAAAATGTAAAACGAATGTCTAAATGAAACAAATTAATTCATGGATTCGTAGCATCCATGGAAATGTCAATTTCAGGCCTGGACTACATCAAGAACCACCTGGAGGAAGGTGGTTAAAGCAGGATGGGGTCAGTAAACAGATCAAACTTTTGTTTGTTCCTGACTTGTTCCTATGGCTAAATAGACCACAAAATAGAAATATGTACACATGCACTTGTGACTGGTGAGTGTCCTTTCTGCATTCATACAAACACTGTTTCCTTTTATAGTAAATCTGTTTTGGCAGTATAGTAAAGGAAAACTCATTTGTGATCCTGTTTAAAGCAAGTTCTTATTAAACTTAAACTTGTAACTAAGTTGCAAATAAATCTTAAACCGAAACTTGTTTGCAAAAAGTTATTTTATAGTTCTAGCTAATGGAACTTGTTCTCCTTCAGTGTTCTGTGTTTATGATCATTTGAATAGATGTAAGTGTCAGACTAATTAATGAGCTACTATTAAAGACTGGTGGACTGAGAGACACTCGAGTCTCTTCACCTACACTGAACTGATTAGTGATTGAGTCTTGATCCAGAAATGATAATAGGACATTAGAGCCATAATAAATCATGCTACTGTTACTCTCCATACTTAAGTACATTTGAAGGTAAATACTTTAGTACTTTTACTCCAGTGGAAGTCTAAAGGGAGGAACTTTACCTTGGGTATATCTACTTCAACTCAAGTACATATATATGTGTGTGTGTGTGTGTGTGTGTATATATATATTTGTATATGTGTATATGTGTGTATATATGTATATGTGTGTGTGTGCGCGTGTGTATATGTATATGTGTCTGTCTGTATGTATGTTGTAACGCATAAAGAAAAAGGGCATCATTGACTTGTTGCTTACTTATCCAACAGTGAACCCACATTAGTCTGTACTGCTAAAGCTCTGATTTTGCTGGTTTCTTATCTTGCAGCATCTCCTCCTTCAGTCAACATTAAACTCTTCAGCTTCTTCAGAGACCGTAACTGAGGGCAGCTGTCTTAATGCCTTGCTCCCTGCACTGTGTATTATTTCCGTGCCTTAGAAGGCGGCATTGTCCACCGTGCGGGTGATTTGTGCTGTTTCGTCATAACCACATCTGTGGTGGCATAAAGTATTATGGGATACATCTACACTGCCTTCATATAATGGCAGAATAGCAGGCAGTGTTCATGTAAACAGTGGATTCAGATATGATTGGGTGCCTTGCTGCATCAGAACTCATGACGTTTCAGACACAGACGCTCCCTGTTACCCTCTTTATTCATGCTTTGAAAGTGCTTATTAATGGGTTTTGACATGTTTGACATAAATAATAATCATTAATAAACTAATTCTGTATCATTCATAAACGCTTAATGAGGATATTCTGGCTGGAAACTGGAATGAAATGTTTTAACAGTGCATTAATATTTTCTTCTCAAGTAAAGTTTCACAGATACAATGCTTTGTATGCGTATAGCACATACGTAAAGCTTGAAACAGTAAAAACAAAATCTGCTTATTCTTAATAAAACTTAGACTTACAGTGTTTCTACTATTCCAAACAGAGTGCATTTCACTGGAGTGACAGTTTCAACATAGAACTGTTATACATTTATCAAAACGACTCACAGTATACAGCGTAGTGTATATAGTATTTGCTTCTCTCTTATTCTCTGCCTCTCTCTCTCTCTCTCTCTCGCTCTCGCTCTCGCTCTCGCTCTCTCTCTGTCTCTCTCTCTCTCTCTCTCTCTCTCACTCTCTCTGTCTCTCTCTCTGTCTCTCTCTCTCTCTCTCTGTCTGTCTCTCTCTCCGTCTCTCTCTCTTTTTTGGGTGCATTCCTCAGGGCAGACTTCCTGTCTGTGGAAAAACGGAATGACTATTGTTCTACCCACTTCCTTTTGATCTGAGTTCATTTCCTCTTCACATAGTGCCGTAGCTCTGCACAGGCCAGATTTATCAGCTTCAGTTTATGTTATGACTCCAAATATATCATGTAGCTCATAATACTGTTCATTACACATTCCTTACCGGACTACATGTGGAGGGCGGGGTTAGGAGTAATGCTGCTGAGAGGTTGGCTGGTCTTATTTTCTGATACCGCGATGATGTAATCAGCTGAAGAAGACCCTTTCCCGTTGTCCTGGTCTGCTCCTCCGTCATCATGGATTCCTTTTAGTCCTTTCTGGCTTTTCCTGTAGTGAGAATACAATAGGGGTGGGAATTTGCAACGGCCCCCACAACACAGTTCTGTTTCAGTTTTTATAGATTTGCGATATACCAGTATTATGATGCACAATACATAGTGATCTATTACTTTTGACTGCAAACTGATTCTCTGCTTGGTTGTTTACACTACACATTGTCACCAGCATTGTTTCACTTGATATAATAATAATAATAATAATAATAATAATAATAATAATAATAATAATAATAATAATAATTTGCTATTTTATATAGAATAATATTTATTTACTTATTTAATGATGCATACAGTGTGGATTTACATATTATAAATTATTTACTAAAAAGGATTTTGGGGGGATTAGTCAATATCACAAACTGGAATTTTGTGAACAAGAAGAAAAAAAACAAACAATATTTTAATGATCCATTTTAGATTTAGTTTTCTGCTTGTTTTAAAACAATCTGCCTTGAGATTTGATTTCAGCTGGATATTAATATTTGTATAATATTGTTAACGTTATACAGCTTTCTTGATGTGTACTCCGGTCATCGTTCTGCATGCGTCTAAAGTGTCTTCATTTTTTATTTATCTTCCTAGTGTCCTACTAATTAAGAACAAACACATTAGAATTACTTTTTACATGTATCCAGAGCCGCATTAGTTTTATATTGATAAAACAGTGATTCTAAGTTTTGAACAGTAGTACACTTCCTTGCATTCCCATATTCAGACTATGGTTTCAGGTTTAAGCTTATTACTGTTTACAGGTGACTGTAATGATGGGGTCTCGCCCCGGTGACTACTGCAGTACTGTGTTTATAAGGGTGCTTCTTATTCCTGTCTGAATAATACGCTTCACTGATTGTTCTTTTTCCATCCACCTATAATGAGAGCAGTTGTCCTAGAAAGCATACCTGCTGTGACCCTGATAGTCCAGTGACTCTGAAACCCTCTCTGTGAAATGTAATAAAACAGCTAATCTATACTAAAATGTAAAATATTACTAGGAGCAGGAGAAGTAAATCAGACATGCCGTCATAATATTTTGACTGTAGGTGCTAGGGGTGGTCAATCTGGCAAAAAAAAAAAGACTAATATTATATTATCTTTATATTATATTATCTCATGGCACATGATGTATATCATAACTAGGACTCAATGCACTTGTAGAGCTACTTTTAATATTATCCATTAAAACCTGTTAACATGATAATGGTTTTTATTTGAGAGGTTACGTGCTGCACTTCACTGCAACAAATTAGGCCTAATTATACTGTCTTTACGGTAGGGCTGAAAGAAATCACATAATCACAGTTTAAGAGAGTGCAACCTTCTAAGTCGCTTCTAAGTAAATTATAGTCTATATTATCAACAATGTTGTCTTCAGTTTAAAATGGTGTATTCAGTTATTAATATTTATTTAGTTACAAATGCATACAGACTGTATGGTATATAACATATTTATTGGGTATTGTATTTTACAATATGTATATACTATATTCTACAGTCTGTGTGCGTTTGTAATGCAAAATCAAAGGTCTAGGAGCAGAATGTATGTACAGTACCCAGTATTAGTGCAAATGTATATAGCAGCTAAATAGGGACTCGGGTATCCAGCATATCTGTGGGTGCTTGAATGTTCACAAATGTACAAGCACCACTGGAAAACAAACTAAATATATTACACAAACAAGGGTTATTACCCCCATGTGTTTGGTTAATATAGTGAAATAAAACAGTTTAATTCAGAATACAATTAACTTTTATTAGCTTATTATTTTTGCTATTTATTTCTTTCATTTTTCTGATCTTGTATTTTATTAATGTTCCTAATCTCTTCATTAATTTACTTTTTTTTTTATTTCCTCTTTCCTTTTTAACTATTAAATCTCCTTTTATCTGTTAATTTTACTAATCTTTTGATTTACCTCTGCTTTTTGTGTACAGTACTTTGCATTATAAATGTATGAAAGGTGCTATATAAAAAATAAAGCTTATTTCTATTAGTATAATTAATGAAATGTTATTGAAATGTTATATCAAAAATAATATTAACTGAACAAAGGGACCTCCAAGCATTCCGTGGCTACTGTAAAAACGTATTAAATGCAGTTTTAGAGGCGTAATTTTCGGTCAAAAGGACTAAATTTCAGTATATCACAGTGTATTGTCTTGCAATACTAAGGATAATCACAAATCTTTAAATGCCACGATGAAATCAGATCATGGTTTAACTGCTGTGATCATTTTGTATTATGGGTTCCTCCTATCATTCTGGACTCTAGAGCAGTTTTTCTCCACCCTGGTTCTAGAGGCACATTGTCCTGCACGTTGACTGTAAATGAGACACTTAGTTGGATCAGGTGTGTTGGGAGCAGGGAAAACGCTAAAACACACAGGCTTGAGAAACGCAGAGCTAGAGGCTACATGCATCAACGATGTTGTCTGCTGTGTAAGCAGTTTACTTTATCTGTGGTTGTATGTTTATTCATGCAGACACGCCCCCTCCTGGCTGAGCGCATCAATGTGCCACGCTGCGGTCAGTGAGCTTCTGAAAGATGATCTTTCACCCTTCCACTGCCCCAAAGACCCTGAACAGCAGCCAGACGACGAACCGGATGCAGTCTGTGAGTGGAAACGCTGATTAGTTTCTGTTTTGTCTTTTTTGCGTTTGGTGATTCATTGATCATGGCTTTTGATCTAGTACAGGGTTTCTTAACCTGAGGACCGCAGACCGCCAGTGGGCCGTGAAACACCCTCTATTGATCTGCAGGCCCATCCTCAGGGGGGAGGCAGTAGTCTGTAGTGGGCTGGTAACAGCACTTTACATCATAAGCTCAGTGTGTGGAGTGTGGTTTGACTCCATAACACCACAGTCCAAGTGTGCTGAAACCTAGCCACCTCCTAGCCAGACATGGTGCACGGAATAAGAAAGCTGTTACGGTGGCTGAGGAATTGGTGCTGCCAGCTGCCATAGATATGTGGCGCAAGACGAGTCAACATATCGTTGCTGTCCAATGAAAAACATGTATCTCCACTTTTGTCCGTTTTTACTTTTATGCATCATTTGAACACATCAGCTGCTGTTTACATTGAGTGAGAATCTCATGATGAATGGACCAATAGAAATGGCCCAAAACTGTTTGGAAAGACGTCTGGTTCCATTGACTTACATTAAAGTTAAATGAGGTTTTTGGCCTCTCCTGTAAAGTTGCCATTTTGGAGATACTTGTTTTTCTTTGGAGTTCTGTGGGCCATTATGCCTGCTAGTTATAAACAATTGGGCCGCGGGGTTGAAACGGTTGAGAACCCCTGATCTAGGGCAAAGGGTTTTATGCTATGATTAGATTGTATATGTTTTTAGCTCTTATCACTCTGGATTCAAATTGAAGTGGACGTGATCTCTAAATAATGAAACTTTGCTGTCCTCTGGTGTTCACATGTGATACTGCTACCTGATTCAGCTCAAAGTGAAGGTGTCACTAGACAGTCCTGTAGGGAAGTGAACAGAGTGATTGGCTATGTGCATTAATTTTGCTTGCTTTGTTGTCTTAATTATAATTATATATAATTATTTATTTTCTGATCTGTCATATTAGCTACTGGTAGTAAATGCATGTGTATTTAGCGACCCTACATGTCCAAAAGTATCCGGACACCCCTTCTCATTAGTGACTTCAGCTGCACAGCTGTTTACTTGAGCACACACAGCTTGTATAGTCTCCAGAAAAGTGACCACCATTGCCAATAGACTGGGACATGCTGGAGCAGCTGGACATGAGGGGTATAGAAAGCAGAGTATAAAGCCCCCCCCCCCCCCCCAGCACTACTATTTGGACCTGCACGTTTGAGTTGAGTTGGAGTAATCTTCCACCATCAGTACCTGTCCTTGCTAATGCTCTTGTGACTGAATGCAGTCACATCCAACATCTGGCTTGAAAGGATCTCCCCGAAAGTAGAGGCTGTTAATGCAGCAAGGGAGACAAACTCCCTGTTAATACCCTTGATTTCAGGAGAAACGTGAGATGAGCAGGTGTCTACAAACATTTGGACATAGAAGATGCAGTAAACAGATACAGAACAAGAGGTAGACTGAAGTACACGCTATACAAAATATAAGAAATTACAAAAAATAAATAAAATAGGTAAAAATAAAATACAATAAGAAACTAATAGAAATTTACATGTGTAATTGCACAGATATATATTGTGGTTATTGCAAGATATTGCACAGATATTTTAAAGATATTCCACAGTTACGTTCTCTTATACCAGCTACACAAATACTGATAATCTAATCTTGGCAGTCACCTAAATACTGATGGTGTTGGCCTTGTCTGCAGTGCTACAGTCCGATCCTGTTCAACGCCTGTTTATCAACAAGCTGAGAGAGGTGGCCTTGGCCTGGCAGAAACAGCTGCCCAGTCCAGTGAGTCACTCTTCCCACCTCTGTTCTTTCCATGCCATTCGGAACACTCGGAGGAAAATGGAAGATCGGCATGTGATACTGACCGAATTTAACCAGCTCCTGGGTTTACAGGTGAGGCCTTTAGGCTTTGTCTTAAACACTCTGTAGGTTTCCCCCAAGTATCCCTCACGCACTTGCTAGGGATGCTACAGCGTCTGCTTGCGCTTTTTGGCTTAAGTGCTCCTGGCAGTTAGAAAGTAGGGAGGAGAAAGAGAAATCGTCCGTGCCCCAGACTCTTCTTTTAGGTTTTGACTGGGTGCTGTTATGCTGCAGCAAGAGAAGAGTAGCCACATCTAATTAGTCAGTTGCCTAAACTACTTCTCCACTTGGTTTAGATCCTAAACAACTGGGGTGCAAAGCTGCCAAGAGGGCGATTCTGACTGATCTGTTTGTAGGTGGAATTTGCTTTAAACTAATCAGAGTATGTGGTAACCTCTTGGTTCTTCTCATGTAGGATGGTGTGGAGCGTGAGTACTATGCTGTTTTCGATGGACATGGAGGGGTAGATGCCGCCACATACGCTGCTACTCACCTGCACGTCCTGCTCAGCCAACAGGAGACCCTAAAGAGCGACCCCTCCACAGCATTCAAAAACTCATTCATACAAACAGACGACATGTTCAAGATCAAGGCCAAGAGAGAGGTAGGATTAACAGGCAGCTGCATGGCACTGAATGGCCTTAATTTATTGTCTTTCTATTGACTTTCTTTTTTGTCATTCAGGATTATTTTCATAATACTACTACTAATAATAATCACAATAATAATAACCAGGGCGTTTAACGAGGGGCTGACGACTGAAACTAAAACGCAGATGAAATAGCAGTACAGTGGTGGGCTACAAAAAGATCTTTATTCTGAAGTGTATTCTGAGTTATATTTGCCAGTCATAACTGGTTCGAGTTCAAACGAAGGTACATGCCACGACTGGGCCGACCTGCGGATAAGTGTACCTGAGTAACCCTTAGTGAAATGTGCACAGGGTTCTTCTCTGTAATTTTCAAACCCATTTCGTCTCACTGCCGTCCCTCACAGTTTTTCTCAGAGGACATGGAACGAAATAGGTGTCTTGTTTTAATGCGTCACTTTCCACATGGAACATCGGGGTAGTCCTCTCAAAAAGTGGTCCTAAACAGAGCCGTTTTTAGCTGCATGTTTCTTTTTTAGTAGGCCTATTTTGCTCCGTGAGTTGAGTGATAAATTTGCCTAATTAGACGGGATGTTTTTGTTCAATTAACATTTTTATAATAATTGTTATTTACTTGATGGCAAACGGTTAACCGGTAAGTCAATTCTAGTCCTACAGTGTCACTTAACGCTGTATGTGATCACGTACTTGCTCTTAGTAGAATATGAAAGTTGCTGAGCTTCATACAGACTTGGAGCGAAATTACCCCAAGCGTTCCACAGGTTTCCTCTTATTGTCACAGGTACATGCCAGAAGTGGAAAGTTCTGATGTTGTTTGTTTCTTTTTCTCAGAAATTTCCTTCACTGTAACATACATACAGACACACACACATGCACTCGCGCTGTGGATCGATGTTTGCCTAGAAGCTTTCTGCATTGCTGCAGGTAGAGATATTAGTCAGCACGCCTGCACTGTTTTAATGTGGGCGCTGTAGGAGTTCAGTGTGATCTCTGTTGAAAGGCTCTTTCGTGGAGAGAAAGTTGCGTGAGTGGCTTCACTTTTAGTCACTCTACCACTCAGAGAGGTTCGTTGATTTATTCTCTTCTTCCCCCAGTTCCTTTTTTTCTGAGTACAGATGACCGTGATTATGCAAAGAGTGTATGAGAAAGGTGGCAAGAGTTCAGACTGGTCCTCATATAGCACAGAGTAACTGATATACCACTACTTTTATGATGAACCTGAACCTGGCAGTCTACACATGTTTGTTTGCCACTGTTTTTTTTAGCTCTAGTTCTCACTGTATGTACGTCCCAGTTGATATGCAGATGTCGTGGTCAGTGTCAATTTTAGGGGTTAATAAGTTTAACAACCAATAATAGCATTATAAAGGCGGCATGGGAGCTCCGGGGTTCTTCTCTGTGTGGAGCTTGCGTGTTCTACCCATGTCTCTATGGGTTTCCTCCCACAGTCTAAAGACATGCGGTCAGGTGAACTGAAGATGCTGAAAATGCTGAAGTGTGTGTGTGTGTGTCAGTGTGTGTGTGTGTCAGTGTGTGTGTGTGTCAGTGTGTGTGTGTGTGTCAGTGTGTGTGTGTGTGTCAGTCAGTGTGTGTGTCAGTCAGTGTGTGTGTCAGTCAGTGTGTGTGTCAGTCAGTGTGTGTGTCACTGTGCGTGTGTCACTGTGCATGTGTGTGTGTGTCACTGTGCGTGTGTGTGTGTGTGTGTCACTGTGCGTGTGTGTGTGTGTCACTGTGTGTGTGTGTGTGTGTGTCACTGTGTGTGTGTGTGTGTGTGTGTCACTGTGTGTGTGTGTGTGTCACTGTGTGTGTGTGTGTGTCACTGTGTGTGTGTGTGTCACTGTGTGTGTGTGTGTCACTGTGTGTGTGTGTGTGTGTCACTGTGTGTGTGTGTCACTGTGTGTGTGTGTCTGTGTCACTGGGTCTGTGTCACTGGGTCTGTGTCTGTGTGTGTGTGTTACTGGGTGTGTGTGTGTCAGTGGGGTGTGTGTGTCAGTGGGGGTGTGTGTGTGTGTGTCTCTGTGTCACTGGGGGTGTGTGTGTGTGTGTGTGTGTCACTGTGTGTGTGTGTGTGTGTGTGTGTGTGTGTGTGTGTCACTGGGTGTGTGTGTGTGTGTGTGTCACTGGGTGTGTGTGTCTGTGTCACTGGGTCTGTGTGTGTGTGTGTGTTACTGGGTGTGTGTGTTACTGGGTCTGTGTGTGTGTCAGTGGGTGTGTGTGTGTGTGTCTCTGTGTCACTGGGTGTGTGTGTGTGTGTGTGTGTGTCACTGGGTCTGTGTGTGTGTCACTGGGTCTGTGTGTGTGTCACTGGGTCTGTGTGTGTGTCACTGGGTCTGTGTGTATGTTACTGGGTCTGTGTCTGTGTGTGTGTTACTGGGTGTGTGTGTCAGTGTGTGTGTGTCGGTCTGTGTGTGTGTCCGTGTTGGTGTCAGCACTGACACTTATTAGGGGTATCATCAGTACTTAAGAATGCTGACCAACTGCCTGTTTAGTTTTAAAAGGAAGCATAATTAGGCCTGTTTAATTGGTTTAAGCACAGCACTGTATGTGTAATGTTGAAGAGGTCCTAGTATGCTTTTCTGATTTATTATTATTATTTCTTTCTTCCCAGTAGAGCATTTTGTAGAGCACACAACATACAGAGAGATAGAACTGTAAAAACTGACCACTCTGTCTAGTGACCTGCTTCAGTCTAGATTAAAAAAGTGGGTCTACCGGACCTTCAGGATCAGACTCTGACTCAAACTGATACAGCAGAATCAACACCACTGGAAGAACAACTACAGTGGTGTGGGGGCGTAACTTGTAGCTGGATGCTGTTCTGGAGGCTGACCAGTCAGAGCACACTGGGCTCAGTGGGAGGCGGGGCTTAAAGACACAGGAGCCTTTCAGACAGAGGGTGACTACAGATATAGAGTATGAGGAAAAATATTCTGTTTTAGGAAAACTCAGGCATAAATACAAACACTGAAAAAGAAAATAGCTCCCCTCTAAATATGGCACCACTGTTCTGGTGTTTAGTGAGCACTGTTGTTTCTGCATGCTTCATGTTCTAATGTGTCTGCATGTGTTTCTGTCTGCAGCGCATGCGCAGTGGCAGCACAGGTGTGGCTGTGTTGCTGGCTGCGGATTGGCTGACAGTAGCCTGGCTGGGTGACTCTCAGGCCATGCTAGTGAGACGAGGTGAGCCCGTCATCCTGATGGACCCCCACAAACCCGAGAGAGAGGTAAGGCACATGCTCACATCACAGGCCCTGCCGAAATGATCGTTTTTAAAAAATGGCTGTGTGAAAAATCCAGTTTTGAGGTATCTGCATGATACAAATTAGGGATGCACGGTCAGACCTGCTCCAGACGTGTAATTGGCAGTCGGCTGATGTGTTATTGGTGATTTCCCACCAAACTGTTCATATAGCGAGCAGTTATTAGCAGTAACTACTAGGATTATATGATGACAGTGATGATCAATTGTGGTTAATAATAACAGCTGTGTCGTATAATTAAATATTCAATTCATCATCCCGTCTTACTTCAGCTCAGCGCAGACCTCGAGAGATTTAGTAGACACTACATTACACACTCATTACTGACCTCTAAGTAGTGATTAAAGTGTCCCTGGTGGTCTGTACGCCCCCCCCCCCCCATCTCTGAGCAGGATGAGAAGCAGAGAATAGAGGACCTGGGAGGCTGCATTGCTTTCATGGGCTGCTGGCGTGTTAATGGAACATATGCTGTTTCCAGGGCAATAGGTGAGTAACTTTCCTGTTCGGAAGAGGGGAATGACATCATTCGTTTTTTTTTGTCATCCGTAGTGCTGAGCTTCTCAGTAATTAACCTTGGTTGCTGGTACAGTATTGGATTCAGTACCTGAATTACTCATAATCCCTCCTGTTTTCTTATAAGAGATATTGTGAGAGTTGAGTCATCTTAGATGATGAAGGAAACTTTACTAATATTATTCAGTTGTACTTTTTCACTGCACGTCAAATGCTTGAGATTACTTTTTTCAGATAAGCAAAAAAAAAACACAGCAAAGGTTTTATTAGCATAAAACAACTACTTATTTGTAATTTGAGAATACTTAGTTTCAGCTATCAGCTTCATGTTCAAGAGTCTTCCTTAGTTTGAAGAACAGAATAAAGTTTTTTCTTTCCCAGACTATTCCCAGACCAAAAAAATCAAACAGCACCTACTACATTCCAATCCCATTCCATCCCCACATGGGCTTTAAAAAAGTCAGATTAGCATCAAAGGACACTTTAAAAGTTAATGTCTATGACACAGAACATATTTAAGCAATCAAAAATACTTCACTTTGGATATTCCTTTTGTCCATGTATGAAGAGTTCTAGGGGCTGCATTGTTAATTCCTGCAGATGACAATTTCAGATAAAGAATGTCCAATAGGATATGGAGCCAGTGACGTATGGATATGTTATGAGGGGGTCTAGTGAATCAGCCAAGACATACAAACATTTAGTTTTGCGCTGGAACGTTGACGCTTTTATAGATGGCTTCCCATAGTACATGAATGTATCAATCCATATATAAATATGTGCATACATATGTATTGGTATATTGTATTGTCTGTTCATATGTACTGTTTTGTTGTTATGCTGCCTATTGTATATTTTAACATTGTCCTGTATGTGCACTCTGTGTAGTCCTGTGTAAGTGCTGCTGTTGTGTGTTATACAGTGAGGGATTTATGTTTGAATGTGATCACTTTCCAAAGAAAATCAAGCGTCTACAAAATGGTAATTTACAGGAATGCAAAACATTCCAAACTATTAATGTAGGGCAGGTGAAAGACGTGTGTGTGATATGAAAATGTGTGTGTGTGTGTGTGTGTGTGTGTGTGTGTGTGTATATATATATATATATATATATATATATATATATGTATGTATGTATGTATGTGTGTGTGTGTGTGTGTGTGTGTGTGTGTGTGTGTGTGTGTGTATAGAAAAACTCGATATCGATCACTCGATATAACCACTTTGTAGTTCTACAATTACAGGTGGCTGCTACTTTTGTGCTAAGATTTACTTTCACAGGTAACTTCAGAGGTTTAAGTACTGATATCACAACAGGGGTTACAATATGTGGGTTTTTAAATTGATATTTAATTCGTTAATTTTTAAATGTAACACATTTTGCTATAGTATTTGTTTTCTAATTTTTTAAAATATTTTCTTATTATTAGTATGAAAATAATAATAATAATAATAATAATAATAATAATAATAAACCATAATTTATTTTATTATTTACATATTAATAATTTACATACTAATAGTAGTTCATATTAAAATAATAGAATAAAAATATATAGTTAATGTTAATATTCGTTATTCCAAACTGTGGCAGCCGTGGTCAAATGGCATGTTTTGTTTGTTTTCTAAGAGTAAATAAGTGAACCCGTCCTCTGCAGAGAACACATTTCTGCACATTTTAAATGATGCTGGTTTACTGATTTTTTTTTTTTTTTTTTTGATGGTGTGATAGGTGTTGATTTACACCTGTTGGAAAATTAAACAATAATGTGGCACATTGCATATTTTATGGGGGTTTTTCCAATATGTTAAACTTAATGTAGAGATTGAAGATTTCCCCCAATATTTGCAGAAAATTGTCCATATTTATGTTCTATGTGGAGAATGAATGTTATCTTATTTTTAATTAGAAATTCAGCTGTACATGTCGTTTAACCAGGGGTGTCCAAATTTTTGCATACAATCAAATGTACATTTCAACAGGAAAACCTTTTTTTAGCTTCATACAAGTAAAGTGATATATAGAGTAACAGCATCATATTTGAATATACACATGTATCAATAACAAACTTTCTGTTAAGGATGATTCCAAACTTTGGACTGTGTTTGTGATTATTCCCTTATTAATCTGTATTTATTATCCTGTGTGTCTCACAGGTGACTTTGATCAGAAGCCATATGTCTCCAACGCAGCAGACTGCTCCTCGGTTCAGCTGAGCGGGGACGAGGACTACGTCCTCCTGGCCTGCGACGGCTTTTTTGATGTGGTGAGTCCGGTGGAGGTCCCCGGGCTGGTGCTGGAGGCCCTGAGGGAGACGGGTGGCTCCGGGAAGGAGGCTGCTCAGAGCCTGGTGAATCAGGCCAAAGCTGCAGGCTCCAGCGACAACATCACCGTCTTGCTGGTGTTTCTGCGGGAACCACGGAAACTGTTGCACTCGGAAATGGGCTCGGGAACAGAGGGAGAAAATTGAGGGAAAGAGAGAGAAGGACTGGAGCCTAGAGGCTGACCACTGGAGGGCCCTCTGAGCTTCCTTGTGGCTGTGATACTTCAAAATACCTGGAAGTCATGAGTCTTACGGGACTGACGCATCATATTGCTCAGTATAATACTTTATCAATGAGGTCATCCAAAAACCAATATGACATGATTGTGGTTTTTCATCCACCGAGGAAAAATGTCACTATTGGTGAGCAGTGTTTTAACGTCACTTCATGGTGATGCTTAGCTTTTTTTAGTTTCTAGAGCTGAAGACCTTTTCAGAGCAGCATTCTGTAGGATTTTCCACTCGTTTTTTGCGAATTGAGATTAGGAGAGTTGTAGTCGTGTGTAAACTCCTATAGAGGGCTGCTTTAAATCTATCTGGCATTCCCAAAGATGGTTTTTCTGATCTGCTTGCCTTGTTTTTATGAACTTCTCGTGATTTACAGGTGCTGAATGTCTCAAACAGGATGTGATACACACATCTCATAGGTCTTCTGGGGATCACTGTTCACTGTATTAAAGGGAAACTTTGGGCTAATGTCGCTGGCATGGTAGGACCAGTCAATTGACTTTTCCATTGCTCCACCCACAAATGTATTATTGGTAGGTTGGACAAGCTTTACAGACGACTGGCACACATATCCCGTTCCATCTTAAAACGACAAACAAACAGCAAATGAAATGAATGCTGTTTATTTTGTATATAAACTGGAACTGAACATTATGCAGTGAATCGAAACTCCAACCTTCACTCTGTTAGGTGGAATGGACCTTCATTCTGGTCCAACGTCACAGTATATTTGTGGCTGGAGCCTGGATAATCCGATTACACTTTACGTTAAGTATTGACTCAATAACCTGAAGGAAAGCATTAGCAGTGGTTAACTAATGTTAAGTAAACATGTAGCAGTAATTACATGCTTACGTAACATTAGTTAACCACTGTAATTGTTGTTATTGTATTACTTCATGTTAACTAATACATTAGTACATGTTATATACTTAATGTTAATTGTTACTGATACAGTGGCGCTAACTGGCACCTACTGACTTTCATTTATTAGCGACATTAGCCATATAGGTTGAATTTCTCTCTTAGATGGCAGAGGTTATGGTGGCGGACCTCTGCTTCTCCATTTTCCAGCGGGATGTTTCCTGTTATTTGTGACTGTTACAAAACAGTGTGAACTGAACTTAAGGGCACACCCATCTTAAACATATGACTGTTAATCTGGTCAAAGCAGTGCGCTTTGGAGATGAAATATTTTGTTCATAAAAGCCTCATCTTCGTGAGGAAACGTCGGTCAACGTTTTCCGCGGTTTTATTAGTTCTTATTAACGTTTTAATGTGTGTTCGTGGCAGAGCCGTTCGTCTGTGCCAACACAAAGGATGCATGTGACTAACTTAGCCAAGAACTTTCTTCATCGATGCCTAACTTTCCTAAAAAGGTGAACCGTGTGTGTTTTTGTCCGTATTTGATACGCATAGTATTCTCTGGTTTTAACACATTAATCCTTTTCTCATCCTTTATATCGGATCTTGGTGCCTTTCTTTAAAGCAGTGTTAATAGTGGTTGCTGTGCAGCACGGCCCAGGTTTCAAAAGCAAAGTCTTAATTCCTGACTAACAGACTTTTGATGGAAAATCTTAGTGGGGCTTTGTTCAGACAGGCAGCTTGCAGCTGATTTTTTGGCATGTCTGATCGAAGCTGGAAGGATTTCGTACATTCTAAACGGCAAAACGGGCATCTTTTTCCATGTGCTCTTAAATCTGATGTGAGTCATATATATACACGACTGTAGGTGCTGAAATCTGGCTATGAATGATCCAATTATTTGATACTCTGTGTTATTTTAAGTAATTCGGTACCTTAAAGGTAATACATTTCAGTACCCAGCACTAGCGACACTCCTTGACGTCAGAATGTGTGACAGGATAGTCTTTTGTCTGCTCTTCGTCTTAGTATGACCGGCCTTCACTGTTACTGTAACCATGGTGTATGTGCAAGCAACCGTGACTACAGTCTGACCAAGCAGATTCTGACCAAGCAGACTGATTTTGGCTTGCAATGTGGACACTCTATGTAAAAAATCAGGTTCAACAAATCCGAATCGCCCTGATGTGTGAACAAAGCCTCACTGAGTCCGTTATTTCAGAACTGGGCTTAGACTGCATCTGAAAAACTGTCCACATATACAAGTATTTAAAGGACAGTTGAGCATTTGTGTATATGTGTGTGTATATGTGTGTGTGTGTGTGTGAGTGTGATGAGAGGGTGTTATATTAACTTGCAGCCAGGCTTGCTGCTGGGCCATGGGTCCTGCATGCGGTGGGCTGTCTCGCATTACTGCCTGCTCAAATGTCATGAATATTTGAAAGCCTTGTGACATGCAGCTAAAATGACTGGACTGTTGCTTTAGCGCAAGCAAGCTAAGAATAGAGCTAACTTAATGTGTGTTGGATCGGAGAGAGAGGAAGAAGAAGAGACGGAGCAATGAAGTGTTGATTTAGTGATTTGATGAAAGAAAATGCCAAGGACGTGGACAGTGACTGTCTTTAATGTTTTCCAGTAGCGCTGGAAGGAAGGACTGTCTGGCATTTTCAGATCTGTCACAGCAACACGTTTAAGTATCTGAATAACTGCTAACATACAGTCGTATTCAAACTTTTGGGCACCCCGATTAGGGGACATGTTTCGTTGGTTTTGAAGATAAGCTCATCCTCTATGAAGAACACTGTACATTATAAATTTTTTACATTTAATAAATGTTTTCCATATATTGAGTAAATAGAAAGTGTGCAGTAAATTGGGGATATATTTCCGTGTGTTCCCTGTAGAGGATGTGTTAACCTGTAGCACATCGACAAAACATGTCATTTACATGGGGTGCATACGACTGTATGTGTTGCAACTGTCTCAGTAATGTGTTTTCTTATGCATTAGCTTTTCTGCTACTCCCTTGACTTAGCCCAGCTTCACCCCAAATCCTTTCTTTCGTAGCAACTGTCGCCAGGTTGGACAAGCTTTACATATTGATACACTGGAGTATTGTGATGTTATGTTTCATGATTCTTTATTGATTCTCCTTAATGAATCATTTACATACTGATGGCTGTATTGTAATCTTATTTTATTTTTAGCAATAAGACTCTTCCACTCTAAGCGTAAAAGAGTAGATAAGGGCGCACCACTAATGTTAGCATTAGCAAACCCATGCATATGAAGGGGAGTTTATTATATGTTAACGTTTTTCCTAACATTCTATTTAAAAAATTTCAAAATAATACCTGATATTTTGCAATATTTTGTATCTAAACTGTACATATCTATACATATTGAATCTATACGTGTTATATCACCAGGTTCTTGCCAATACAAAACCATGATGCTAATGTTATCTCAATTACGCAATATGAAATTACACCCAGTTTATCCCAATAGTGTCACTTTTTCTGTGCATAGAAAAATGTATATAATTTGCAATTAATACCACTTAGAATTTTCATACAGTTTTTGATTAGGTTGAATAGGATTGTGGGAACACTCTTATTTGGCGGTTCGTAGATGCTGAAATCTGCCTTTAGTTAGCATTTCATTAATATATATTTTAAATATAATGTTGAACAGTTAAATTCCACATAGTCTAACCTAAACCTAATCCTAGCCCTGACCATAATGCTGTAGGAATGAAGTGGGGTTTTGCCAGCACTCTGTAAAGCTTATCCAGCCTTGTAACAGTTGCTAGGAAAGCACATTTGTAGGCGGAGCATGGATAGGTCACTTGTTGGATGACTTTGCTTGTAAACTTTTGACTGTTGTTCATGTGCTTTGCTCCATCTCCCACTCTCTTATGTCACTCACGTAATGTGGGGCCCTCAATCTGCTATCTTATCTCACATTTCCCATCAGGCAGTGCAGTTTACTGGTGACGATGTGACATCACTGATGATCTTATCAAGCATCAGCTGATGATGTATTTGCATCGCCCCCAAACCACAGACCCTCAGGCTGTGACACTGATGCCTGTCTGTAGTAGTGCTGTCTAAAGCCATTCACTTGAGCTTTTTCTTTCTATTGTGAATAGATGTGTGTGTTTTTATGTCTTCTTAATCTTTCTAATATATTGAGCATCAGAGTTGAGACATTTGAGATTGGACACTTTTAAGAGACGACTGATTTCTGGGAACCAGTTCAAGCCTAATCTAGGACTATACCGTAATGCCAATGCCATTGAAATGCCTTTTTATGCTAGGATTATTCTTAATCTGGGTCTGGGAAACCAGCCCTCTGGGGTCTAAAGGGGAATTCCACCAATTTGAAGGACAAAAAGAATTGCATAGTTCAGAAAGTCATGGCCTGGTGTCAAAAGCACCGCCCTGGAGAGCCCTACCATCTCTTGACCGTGATGGTGATAGGAACCAGACGCCCGTAGCTACCCAATTTCACGCTGAATGACTTCTCTAAAGATTAGTTCATGTAAAAATTGGGGGGGGGGATTCCCTTTTTAAACGTCAGGGAGTATACCTGACCACTGAACTGGCCTACAATGAGTTTCTTGCCAATGTGAAAACAAATGTAATTCCTAAGTGTTTATTTCTTTGTGCATTTATTCACTGTATTCCAAAGGACATCACAAGGCTGTTGTTGTTGTTGTTATTTGTATTATTGGAGGACATGAATCCAGATGCACTGTATGGAGCTCACAGGTTCCACACATCTCCAATGAGGCATGAGACCTTATTCGAGCCTGATTGTGTGCGCTCATCTCAGAGCTTTCTAAATGAATACTGCCGATGCATAACATGCAGCATATTGTTTTCACATTTACTAAGCTGAAACGTTTATAGGGGAACTGACTATTTGTTTTTCTCTATTCCATGACATTTTGTGTGTTGTGCCTGTTTGTACCTTTTATACTGGCAAGAGTAACTCTGAGCATTTGTTCCACTCTGAGCATTTGTTCCACTCTGAGCATTTGTATTGCTTAAGCACTCATAATAGGTCCTTTAATTTTACTGTGTAATTTAATGTCCATATCAGTCATTTCAAACTGATGGGAGTTTCTATGTGAACATGTTGGTTAAGGATCTGTTTTGGCGTCCTTTTCTTGGAAAGTATTACATTTTCGTTTCATTACTGCTTTGCATCGAGTGAGATTGGGTAGAAGTCTAATCAGTCGTGATAATAAATAAACAATAACCCCACTGACATGTTTTCCTTTTGTGGGTATTAGGGTTATTTATTGGAACGGTCTTTCCTAAGATTTAATCCAGACTCTGTGTTATGTAACAGCCACCGCTGTATATGGATCAAGTCTGTTTTGTTCTGATCAGTGGTTAAAATGATGCAGGCTGTCGTCAGTCCATTTACTCTCATATATCTTCTCACTTTTTCACTGTGATGAAATAATGTATTCCAGTTTAAGCTTCATATGAATATTGTGAACCTTTTAGATGCCTTTTGTTAAAAAGGGGGGGGGAAATAACACCTTGCACCTCATTGTACTGAAAAAGCCTCCATATTTTTGCATTGTATAAGAATTTTACAATGAATGCACCAATAGAAATGGTCCAAAATGACTGTCCAATCACATTATCTGGCAACCCCTATTCCAAAAAAAATTATTACATGAAGTATTGAAACACTAATTTTAATTGAGTGTACTGCAAAGACAGCGTATCAGATTTTAGAACTGTTTGAAAGTGAAATGTTTTCCATTCTTGCCTTCAGCTACTCAACAGTTCAGCGTCTCATGTATCATATTTTACCTCTTGTAATGTGCCAAATGTGTTCAGTGGGTGACAGGTCTGGACTACAGGCAGGCCAGTTTATCACCCGGAGTCTTTTACTACAGAGCTATGCTGTTGTAATTCGTGCAGAATGTGGTTTGGCATCGTCTTGCCGAAATAAGCAAGGCCTACCCTGAAAAAGACGTCATCTGGATGGCAGCATATGTTCCTCCAAAATCTGTATATATCATTCAGACAGATGTGCAGGTCACTCATGCCATGTGCACTAATGCCCCCCATACCTTCTCAGATGCTGGCTTTTGAACTGTGGGCTGATAACAAGCCGACTGATCCCCTTTCCTCTTTAGCCCAGAGGAAGTAGTGTCCACAATTTCCACTTCACCTCTGTCCCTTTAAAATGAGCTTGGGGCCCAGAGATGGTGGCGGCGTTTCTGGATCTGTTTATACCTGGTTTCTTTTTGGAACTTGTTTTGTGGAGCAGTGATGAACTGTGTTGAGAGAAGACTGTTTTGGGAAGTGATCCTGAGCTCATGCAGCGGTTGCCACTACAGAACTGGATCTGGTTTTTAATGCGGTGCCGTCCGAGGGCCCAAAGATCACTACTACTCATAACTGGTTTTGGGCCTTGTCTCTTAAATACAGACATTTGTCTGGATAGTTTAAATGATGAAATCCACAAGTTCTTCACCATTATATTTGGAAAAGTGTTATTTTTTGCCCCCACAGTCTTTCACAGAGTGCTGATCCCCTCCATCTTTACTTCTGAAAGACTCCGCCTTTCTGGGAGGCCTTTTTATAGCCAATCATATTACTGACCTGTTGGCAATTAACCTACTTATACTCATGATTAAAAAGAATAGTTGCACCCAGAAGCAAGTGTCAAACTGCAATGCTATTCGGAAGGTAAACAGTTATTGAGCTGTTAGATATATATGCATTATTATTATTATTATTTTTATTTATTATTGAGCTACACATACAGAAGTAGTGTCTCACAGTGCGGCGTTGGGTCACCATGTTTGCTAAGGCAACATGCCAGACATCTCGGCATGGAGTTGTAGAGGTTCCTAATGGTGTGTGTTCCTGCAGATCCGGTTCCTATAGATTTTGCGGTATAGGGTGGAGGGGGAGTCACCCCAGGCCTTCTGGACGTGTGACAACAAACCGTTCATCTTGGCGCTGACCACAGGGCCTCCACACACAGCTTCGTTGGTCGTCTCCACCAAGACAAAAGCGGGACTCGTCACTGAAGATGAAGATTCTGAGTCACTCCATGACAGTCTGGCATGACACCATTGCAGTCTTTGGCTCAGTCTGCCTGCACTCTTCTCTGAGACACTTTGCTTGCAAAGGTCAGAATGGAAAGCGTAGTCAGTCAGGTACAGCGATAAGGCTCGTCCTTGCTTACGTCACTGCTGCGGTTGAGGGTGGAACTTGAATCATTTACATGTCTCATGATGTCAAACCTACCCACTAAGTTTCACTCCCTGTTCCTTCTGCATGCAACTTTATTTTCAGATGATGAGCGTAGATCCGAGATGCTCCACAAGTGTTTTTTTAAGCATTATACAACTTCAGCTTCATCTTTCTGGAAACATGTGGCCATCAAATTCAAAAAAGAAATACAATTTCTCAGTTTCAACATTTGATATGTTGTACAAATTGCAATGACATTTAGGGTTTAAATGATTTGTGCAGTGTCCCAATTTTTTTAATTATTATTTTATGTTTTTTTTGGAATCAGGGTTGTACATTAAAAGACAAACACTAAATAGACATTTTTCCATCTTCCTCTGTACAGCCACCGCTAAATGGTTTTGTTATGATGGCAACTGCAATGTGTTTGGTGAACAAAGGGTTGCAGATGTTGATGCTGGCTTGTTTGCTGTGTTAAAGCCTGACCGAATGGAAAGAATCTCCTAGGTCATCCATTATAGTGATAGAAAGCGAGTTCAAGACACATGTAATGACGTCATGGGTCTGGTCTGGTAAACGGGCGTGGTGGTTTAGGGACTGTCAGTGGAGGAAAGAGGGCTAAACAGCTGTGCAGACACTATGTCTGAGTAGATGGAAAAATATGCCTTTAAGGTTTTTTTTTATTTTTTTTTTTAAGTGTAATGTCAACATAAATTGCATGTTTGTGTAACATATTTCGCTGGTCATCTGTGTGTTCGTGGCTGTTTTCTTTAATTGCTGATAGATTTGGCGTCAGCATATACAAGTTAAAGTATTATTTAGCTTATAACCTGCAATTACTGACTGCTGGGCAGCCGCAACGTCAGAAACGTAACAGGGCCTGCATTAAAAAACAATCAAGCTCTCTGTGTGCGTTAGAGGAAACCGAACCTCAAGTCTGAAGAAGGAATTGAACTTACATAAATGCTGGAGATGTTTTACAGGAATTGAGCAAAAGTAGGCCAAAAGTAAAAGCATCACCACTTAAATATGCTCATAAAGTGGTGCAATAAGGATTTGTCAGCCTGCTTCCCATCTCAGATGGATGCCTGCATGAAGGATGTAATGGGTTGGAGGAAAGGCATCTTTAGCAAACCTGCAAAATAAGCCGTGCCAGTCAAAACAGTGGATATAGTACTGGACCCACACGTTAGCATATTGGATCTCATGTTATCATTTCATATTTAATTCTTTTAGAGGTTAATTTGCACTGAAAACCAGTTCGAGTGTTAGCAATGAATGTGAAAGCGAACATACACGAATATGAATTTGACGCCCCTGTGTGGTCACGTGGTCTCCCCGTTATTTCCTGCAGGCAGCACCGTAGTAATGGTCCAGTTCAACCGATTCTTTCGAACCGTCCGTTTTCGTGAGTCGATTCACAAAACAAATCACCCACATTATTAGGTTCAGCTAGGGGGGCTGATGTCCATA
This sequence comes from Semaprochilodus insignis, assembly GCA_034552555.1. Classification (NCBI taxonomy): domain Eukaryota; kingdom Metazoa; phylum Chordata; class Actinopteri; order Characiformes; family Prochilodontidae; genus Semaprochilodus; species Semaprochilodus insignis. The sequence continues at coordinate 21,659,933 of CM067499.1, forward strand.
ATGACTATTCATGTCAACTTTATTCTTATCAGGTAATGACATATTTTTTGTACTTTCTTTTATTTAATATTTAGTATTGTGATGCAGGGATGGAAGAAGACTCGGGAAACATTGTGCCTTTGAGGCGAACGCACTTTTATAACACAAAGCAGCAGGACAGAACGGCCACCAGCGCTACCCCTAAATTTGACATCCATCCAGGCTACATACACGTGATGTAAATTCTGCTGTCCCTTGTAATGAATTGAGTGTCTGAATCGACAATTATCATTTATTAAATAAACTGTAATGGCAATAATGTAATCAAATGGTCTTCAGTTTGAAAAAAATGGGGGGGACAATTTACTGTACTTTTAAGAATCAATTCTGGCACAAAAATAGTAAGATGGATGTGCAAACTATCTCTGGAAAAAAAAGGAATAATAAAAAAGCTACTGTAAATAATGGTACGGGATCTCCTTTCCTACCGCCTTCTTCCTCTGCTCCCAAAAAAAGAAGCCACTTTAAATGTGGTGTACAAAAGTGAGACTGAAATCTGTGTTTTAATTAATAGACTTTGCTGAGCTAATTAACAAAAGACTCACAGGCAAATGTCTTTTAACATGGTTTTTGTAAATACCCAGATAGCAAAATTGTTCTGGTCCAAATCTGGCCCACATTCCCCATTTTCATCTGACCCACCTGTCACATGGATTGACAGCACTTGGGTGCACCGCTCCTGGTTGGACATTAGGGCCACGCCTCAGCCAAAAGTAGGCAACTCTGCTGTATCTGCGCCAGAAGTGGACCAGAGCTGTTTTGGGACAGGTAGACCTAAAGCCTGTTTTAAATATGTAGGTCAGTGGGCCTGTGGGCCAGCAGTAGCATAGCTTTGCCAGTTGTAGCCCATATCTGCACGCTACATGTGGCCTACAGTATGAGGCTTCTTGAAAACACCCAGCAGATATACCACAGCATTGTTTATTTTTATTTTATCTGGCATGCTTCTGATAGTGTTTAACTTGCGTTAGGGATATAGTGAACTTCTAAATGTATCTATTCAGATATTAATCTAATGAATACACAATTAGTAACTGAATTTTCAGTTGATATGTAAAGTACTAGTTTAAGTGTACATATGATTGGTACATTATTTAGCACGGAATTGAATTTTTGTTAAGTTATGCAAAAAAGAGAGAACTCCAAGTTTAAAGTTTAAAGGACAAATTTACACATTAAATTTACACATTAAATCACAGCAGCAAAGAATTTACTTCCCAATGGATACGGCAGGGAACGCTGCACTGATAAAACAGGATTTTGCACTAATTCCAAGGGTTATTTTAACAGGCTACAGCTAGTTAAACAGTTAGGAAACAGTCTTTCCAGATGAATAACTTGACTACTTATTGTGGTTCATTTTTCATATAATCATTAATTTGCACAAGCCGCAACTGCAGAGTTTAATAAAGACATATTTACTTTAAAAAGACGTTTTCACACTGCACACTGCAAAAACAAGAACCCAAACATGAGCCAACCGAACTTAAGGCTCTAACATTGCGTTTTCCACCTGCTTGAGAGACAGCACCATTATTATCACCGTGATTAATTACTTTTCTGGTCATTTTATGTCACTCTAAAGCATCTAGCATAAGTAGGCTAATTTAGCTTACTGGCTTCACTGAACCAATATATTGCTCAGTGTGAAAACACTGATTCTGTGGCTGCTAGCATAAACATAGCTAGCTTATGTATTAATATTCTCTACAAAGTAATAATTTCGAAAACCATTGATCAGCTCATCATCATACCGCCCTAGTTTACACTCTGGAGCTTTTATTGGTGTATAATGGTGATTATGGAACATCAGATTCATCTGAAAGAGGACAGGATTTGCTAAATTGTGTTTAGCTTTAGATGCTAACGTTAGCAAACACAGAGGCTCCTCAGTGCTAATACAGCAAATCTACTTGCTTTAGAAAGCTGGAAAACAGGAACCACGTCAGTAAATCCTTTATATACACTGGTATATTAACTTTACAGCCTCAAGCACCATTTAATTTTAGTGTTATTATTTAATGTTTTATCTGTTAGGTTTGAATTAGTAAAATAGTGGAATAAATTGAGCTACTTCCATTCTAACTGGGTATGAGTTGAAACCGTTCTGTTTAATATTAATGACAGCAACAAAAACTGAATGAATCGTTTGAGAATCGGTTCAGGCTGATTATTGAAAAGAACCGGTTCATAGTAACCGATTCCTCAACGATTCGGGCGATTCGCTATTTTCTCGCTTCGCTTGTCGCTGCCGCCTGCAACGAGCCTCACAGAGCAGCCGTAGTGGAGCCTTACGGGACGAGTGCACAGGAGCTTTTGACAACTTTGGTTTAGCTGTTTCTACACACTTTCCCTCACCGCAAAAAAGCTCTTTCAGGTCTAAACAGCTCGTACTACGTGGTACAGAGTATTACGTCAGAGAGAGTGGTATCCGTTGTTCGCGGAGCCGTCGTTGTGGTGTGAGTGTGTATGTGTATGTGAGTGTGTGTGAAGGCAGCTCGGTTCAACAATGGCGACGGCGGCTGCGGTATCTGGTCCTGCCGGCGGCGGCGGTGCTAACCTCGGCGCAGGGACCGAGCTTGTCCGTGGCCAGGCCTTCGACGTGGGCCCCCGGTACACCAACCTCTCCTACATCGGAGAGGGCGCGTACGGGATGGTTTGGTAAGTTTTTCTGTTTTTACACCACATGTTCCCTCCACATTCGCCCTCCTATCTTCTTTTCCTTTCCCCTCGTCCTTCATTCAATCAGTGCAGTGAACAAGTGGCTGTTAGATTAGCTGAACCAGCAAACGTTAATAGGCTGCTCTCTGTAGTTCAGGGCTGTTTTCTTGGCTTGTTGACAGATTGTCAGGTTATTTTAGGAGATATTAGTGTATTATTTGGCGAATGTATGTCTCCTCGGGATAAAGTCATGCCATGACTGTGCTTCACTTTGCCAAGTTGCTTAAAGGTATGCAGAAATAAGAGACAAGCTGTTAACTAGGCAAGCTAGCTAGCATAGCGTTAGTTAACGGAGCCTTAGTTGGCAGAACCTCACTGTTTAGCCAGTTCTCAAACAGGTAACATGCTAGCTGAGGTTTATAATCTGCTTCACAGTGATCTAATGTATTATCCAGCAGGAAATAAGATGGGGGAAAAAAATAGTTTCAGAATGAGTAATCTAAATGCCAGTTTGTGCAGCTCTGTGAAAATTTATTTATTTATTGATTGATTGATTGATTGATTTGTTAATTAAAGGGGCACACTAATCAACATTCAGATGAATGAAAACACACCAGAGTTAGTCCATCGTCCCTTCGCCTGATGTTGTTAGACAACTAGGGTAACCAATTAATACCATTATTGTGGCTATTCTCGACTTTCTTGCTGTTTAAAGGACCCATATCCTTGATTTCCCACATTTCTCTTGCATTAAACCTTTTTTTTTATTCCTCTGAGATCCACTTTCTGTGGGTTTATGTACCTGAAAACTCCAAATCATTTATCCTAACCTTTACCGTTTAGTCTCCTAGATTAAAACAGGCTGTTTTTGTTCTGTGCTTTTAAAGCTGATGTATGTAAACGAGCTGTGGTCTGATGGGCAGTCCTGTAAATGTACCCGCACTCTTGAGCCAAGACACATTGTAGCTTCCTCACGACTGGGTGGGTTAGTTTGCTGCAGATGGAAAAGATGGTAATGTGTAAATGCGTTGTTTTTAGTGACATCACAAAAACAGTGGATTCTGGCAGCTTAATTTCTCTATATAATTTGTTTGGAGTGGAGAGAGAGCACAGTGTTTACATGTTCCAGGTTTTCTATGATATGGGCCCTTTAAAGGGTAAGGGGAACCAGGGGTTATGATATCTGTAAGGCAAATATTGTGTATGTAGTCATTTAATTTACCATGGCGTCCGTGTTTTTACATGCAGTATTGATTTGGGGGGGGGGGGGGGGTTATCTTTTGCAACTATTTTGCCTCAGATATCCCTCCAACATGGATGGTTTAAAATCCTTTTATTTTAAATCCAAACTTACCGTAAAACCGTAAAGTCTCAGTACCCATTTCATGTAATAACTTACTGTGAGTGACTTTTTTAGAGTTATTAAACTGCTGGCTGCTATCACCAACACTGGGAACAAATCTGACTCTAAGTTTCTCCCCCGAACCAAGCCTTTTAAACCAAACCACTCTGATTGACTTTGTTGACATGTTAGCCATTTAATTATGCAGAGCGTTTTAAATTAGGCAGAGTTCCCCTTTGAGAATGAAGATACCGCTTGTGGTTTTAATAGCTCTTTTGGCTTTATGTTGGGTTATGCTGCACCAGCGTGGTTGCAGGCGGGCCGTTGTAATAAGGATGTGTTATTTTGCAAGCTTGGGAAGTTTATTTCTTCATGATCACTGTCTTGATAAAACATTTCCAGTTGAAAACAGCTGCTAGAAAAGCCATCATTACGTACAAGAAGCCCCAGTACTCCCACCCCCCCGCCTATACCGCACGAGTACATTTGGTACACTGGGAACGTTATCGTCTGATAATATGCACAGCCCTTGGCCAAGGATGCAAGGTAGCAGCGGGTGAGCGCACGCATGTCCTCTTCACAAACGCGTGGGTGCTGATGGCCCGAGGTTGAACACGACGGGTGGAAACACGGTGCACTCAGATGCGCGGTTTCGCTTTTTACATAATAGACCTGAATGTGAAAGCACACTGAAATACTTTCACGCCGGGAAGCCGAGCGTCCCTGCTTAGTTGGGAGTTATTAGTGGGAACTGAAATGTCGCACATCGTTCTCAAGAGCATCAGTTTACAAGTCTGGCATTCAGTTTTACACCCTGAATAGGCTTGATTTCAGTGGCTGAGCCCAAATGTACTGGATGTATAGTAAGGGTGGGCGATGTAGCGGAGTTGTAACATCACATAAGGGCATGATCACAGTACATGTCAGGTGCTTTATTTTGTTTTAGCTTTTCAGAAGCTTGCAAACAAATCGTAACAGAGATGGCATATTTTAAAACGATGTGCTATGAGCAATTAGTAGTATAAGCTTAGAAATCAAGGCAGTGGGCTGATATTTAGTGGGCTACTTGTTACTATGCAGTTACTATACACTGGTTGTTGTTTACAGCTTCTCTATAATTGGTCAGTATCTGTCTGTTTAGTGAGTCATGCTGCTGTTCAGTGTTCTCGAAGTACTAATGATGCTAGGGGTGGTCAGTATTGCAGAAATATGACCTCAGAATTAGGTCTGGGCAATGTAGCAGTGTGTATATATAATTATTTTGATCAATATTGCTGTGATTCTGTATGCTTTTCTGAGCATACTGTGCATGTTGTCAGTTTTTTCAGAACACTGACCAGGACCATGTTAGAATTAGAATAAATCCCATTTATCTGAATATAGTCCAATACAGTATGCCAAATATGCCAAAAATATCGTTTTCATAGTTTGTGTTTGGTAGTATTTAACAAATGTAGCACTTTCAAGTCTAGTCAAATTTATTTATATAGTTCTTTTTACAACAGATGTTGTCACAAAGCAGTTTTACAGAAAGTCCATATATATATTCTCAGGATATTGTGACATGTGACACTAATGACAATGTCTAATCAGTGATACTGTGTAACATCTTGGTGCCCACCTCTATGTAATACCCTACATATGCTAAGACAAAGTGTGTTGTGCCGTAATTCATCACTATACTGATACTGTCATATCACCACTGTATTTTACACTAAAGCTGCTGGTCACTGTGTTCAAAATGCAGTAATTAATTAACCTTTTGGTTGACAAACTCGTATACATGCTCCTGTAAATGTCTATACTACGTTCACTGGAAGAGACTGAACACAGAGAGCTTGATGCTGTCCATCTGCTCCCAGTGGGGAAAAAACTGGTTGGGCTTTGACAGTGATCTCATTATTGGCCCGTGCTATGGCTTCTCAGGCAGAGGGGAATGAATGAGCCCAGCTTTTACACCCACTACACCACAGAATCAGCAGAGCTGTTTGCAACAGGCTGACTGTAAACAGGTCGTCTGATGGTATTTGCCTACAAGCCGCAGTATACTGTGCCCTCTGTTTGGAGCTGAGTTGGGATGAAATGGACTCCAGCGTTGATGTGGCCCTGTTTCAAAGCAAGTTGAGCTCAACTGCGAGGAAATGAAAAGTGGACTCGGCCGTAGAAAAGGACACTATTGCCTTTGGATTACAGTCTTTATTGTCTTTTCATAGGGCAGTTTGATTGCAGCGTAGTTAAGAAGACGAGGAAGACGATATTATTAAACATAATATCACAGCACAGTCATATGCAAAGTCTTTGTGCCTCAAATGACATGCTTTGCTTATTTTCTAATGCAAATGAGTACATGTCCGCTACAGAGAACACACTTGGGTACATTTTAATGCACATTTAATGTTTATTTACTGAATTTAACATATTGGAGAAAAAAATAAAAACATAAAATGCAGCCTGTTTAAAGGTTATTTTAGATTTAATATGCTTTATTATTTAGGGTATGTTAAATTAGACAAGCAGTTTAAATTTTTGCATTGAAATTTGTAGAAAACCGGCAAATTAAGTCTGTGTGTGTCTGTGTGTGCCTGTGTGTCGTTTTTTTTTTTCTTCCCCAAACAATCAAAAAAAATTATTTAACTCAGGGTTTTGTAAACAAAATTGTTCTGCATGTAATAATTAGTTCTTTTATGAATTTATTGCTAAATTATTTGACTAATCTATTTCTGCTTCATTTCACTTAATATGATTGAAAATTTCATATGTTTTTACAGTGTCATGAAACTGTATCGCCCCCTATACTTCCTGTAGTGCATTGCAGTCTACCATAAGGACTGTGAATCTTATGAGTTCAACTCATAAGTATTCAAAAGCTTTTTTTTTTTTAAATGTCAAATAAATTATTTTTGTCCATAACAAATGGCAGTTGTAGAATTGTGGACTTGTAGATGGTTTGAGGTTTCATGAACACCCTCCGACCCTCTGGTAATGATAATCTGGAATAGTGCTGAAGTCAGTTTGGGCTTGGCCACGGGCCTGCTTGGCATCAGATGGACAGTGCAGCCGCTCTCGTGGTCACACTTCAGCACACGCCAGAGACGCATGTCTGTCAGGTCTCTGTAGCTGAACAACTATTCAAGTACACCGATTTGGTCTTAATGGCAATCTGAATCTATTTTCACCAGCATGTGGGCTGCGTGAGCCATCAAGCTTTAATTATGGAGCGTTACAGCCTCGGAGAGTCCTCCTCCTTTCCCTCGAGTCCTGCCGACGTTTGACAGCTCCTGGCATTCTGCTGGAGTTTCCATCCTGCTTTCAGCGTTTGTCTCCAACTCCCCCAGTGAACATGAAACCTTCGTTTCCTCTTTGGCCACTGAGTCTAATCGCCTTAGCCCTGCGTCGTCTGAAGGCAGAGAATCAGCCAGGCCGTGCTTGTCCACAGCTGTTGTGGCCAACCAGGAATCCGGCAATTAGGCCTGTTGCTATTGATTTTATTATGAATTAAGTATGCCGAACATTATAAAGCAATATGCATGTCATATAAAACCTTATGAAAGCATTTATAAAGCATTGTGTGTACAGGACTCATAGGAGGCACTGCCAGATATTTTTTGCACTAGAAAGCCTTAAAAAATAATTTATACAGCAATATTTAAAACAACATATATAACTAGGCTCTGTTGCAGGAGATTTGCATATAAGTGGGTAAATCCATCAGGCTTACTGTGGGAGAGATCAAAAGGAACGCTATATATGTATAATCCTGCAAATTACAGTCAGTTCATCGTCAAGATGGTGCAATCAATTAATTAATTAATTTGTTTGTTTGTTTGTTTGTTTATTTGTTTATTTTTGTTGTTTTTTTACTGGGCCAACAACTGGACAACCATGCTGCCAATTACTAGCACATCGCAAACATCAAAACAAAAAAAGTGGGAATATACAAATGAGTACAAATAAAATAGATGAAATAAATGGAAAAAATAAATAGAAGTGCAGGAGAAACTAATCAGTATACATAACATAATTTGTATACATGTTGATGTTTGTTGAAGAATAGATACATTCACAGTGGTGAGTCTGTTGTATAAAGTCTGTCCTTATTGATAAGATGGTGCATTTTAATAGACATTTTGAACAATGCTTTTGTGTGTGTTACTAGGCTGTGTGTTTGTATGCCCATAAGGCTGATTGATCCCAAAACAGTGACCTAAGACCACATTTCTTGTTTTCCAGCAATATAGCGCAATCTGTCTGTTATTAGAGTAAACATAACCTTGGTCTCCCTTATGAGAAGGTACTGCTGCACAGGAAGTGCACTTTTGTGGCCTAATTGCCTTTAAAGATCTGTTGTACAGTCCTGATGGTTCTATGCTTGAACGTATGGATCTGAAGTCCTTACCCGCTGAAGTCCTTCCTTACCCGCTGAAGTCCTTCCTTACCCGCTGAAGTCCTTCCTTACCCGCTGAAGTCCTTCCTTACCCGCTGAAGTCCTTACCATTTTGTATGTTCTTTTAATAAAGTTCTTTTGAACTTTAATGGATATTCCAAAGATATTTTCATGGATATTTATCTAATAAGGTTTTTTAATGGGATTATCAGTGGGAAAGAGTTGGTTAGAGAACAAAAGTTAGTTGGCATTACTTCAGATTACCTTTTAGGCACTTCTATTTTTAAGAGAGTAAACCCTAGACTATGCATGTCTAACATACAGGTCTCCATACAAGAAAACTGAAAGAACAAACTTGTCAGAAAGAGGTGTTAAGAGAAAAGGAGAAAGGAAAGAGAGAGAAATTCCATTTTAGAATGAAAGAGTTAAAAGGAAGAGGGATGAAGGGCAATCCGTTTTGTTGTTCACGGTCACTGAGGCGGCTGGTTCCCGTAACTCTGTCTGTGTGTGTGTGCGCGCCCGTGCGCCCATGCACCGCTGCTCTTCACCATTGTGTTGTGTTTGAACCAGGGGCCTACTGTAGGTGATGTCATGTCTAGCTCTCCAGTGCAGATCCTGACTGTTGGGCGAGGGCTTATCTCTACAGCCATCTCCACACCAGCTCCTATTTGCATAAGAGAGGTGTTAAGAGTTCACCGCTCACGTGTGGTACAGATGATTAATTTCTTATGCATCTCAAGTTGTTCTTGACATGCTGCAGCTTGTCACTGCGTACCGTCATATCTTCAGAACCTTGTAGAGAGTAACGATACACAGTGTATTTACTGGTATATGCGGAGGTGGGAGAATGTCACACGTGCAAGTCACAAGCAAGTCTCAGATCTTAACCTTCAAGTTTCAAGCAAGTCCCAAGTTATTGTTTGAAGATTCAAGCCAAGCCAAATCCCTGCCCCAAGTCAAGCAAGTCTCAAGTCATATGAAATTATGATGCCATAAAACGTTGAAATTTATTTTCAATATTCCATAATACCAGCTTCTTCGTACGTTGGTCTGTGCTGGTCTCCTGTGCTCTGATAGGTTGCCAGGTTTGCACACTTCTCAAGACCTAAAAATCAAGTCATTTCGAGTCATCTGTCTAAAGTCATGAATACCAAGTCTGGTCAGGTCGAGTCTTTTATCAGTGCTAGTCAAGCAAGTCTCAAGTCCTTAAATTTGCGAATCGAGTCTGACTTGAGTCAAGTCATGTGACTTGTGTCCCCCGGCTCTTGTAATGTGCAAATGTTTGAACACAGCTGGTCACATGACCTGTTTTGTCTGTTTTGTTCTAAGTGAAAATAAGTTAACATGTTCTCTACAAGGGATACACTTTAAATATGCAACTTTTTCTAGAAATTAAAAAAAAAAAAATTCTATTTATTTGCTGATTTTTTAAATTTTTTGCCCAGTATAATAAATTGAGCAAATAAATAGTAATTGTGCATTAGAATGTGCAGAATTCTTTTCTTTGTACATGACGTGTAAACCTCTTATAAGAAAAAAAACATGTAATTTGAGGTGCTTAGACTTTTGCATATGACTGTATATGATGTTGACTTAATTGTGCTGTAAACAAACTGCCCGGTTAGAAAATGACCAGATTATGTCATCAGACCAGCTATTTTACACCGTAACATAAGAATTTAGTTTCAAGGCCAGTTGTTTGCAAATGACGTCAACTCTGCTATGAAAGATGGAGGTCACAAAGTGATGTTCTATCAAGGGAGCTGCTCTGTCACGGGCTCTTAAAGTGGCTGTGGTTGGCATCGCTTACAGATGTGCAAAATCAGTTTAACCGAGAAACCATGAGGAGCTTTTATCGGGTACCAAAAGTAGTTGCTCATGAGAGAGAAAGCTGCAAGAAACTGACTTAAAACGGCGAGCCTTTCTCTGTGGTCAGGACGGCCCTGAAGGTAGCTTCCTATTCACCAGCTTCTTGTTTGAATTTAGCGGAGTTTGTTCTAGCTGTTGTTTTAAATCTATCACCAGTGTCCAGCCACAGAACCCACGGATCAACTGTGCAGAATACAGTACTCGCTCCTCACGACCGCACAAAGCTGAAGTCAAATTTTTATTCGCTAGTTTTCCCGTTCCATCTTTCAGGTGGTTCAGCAGGTGCCCAACTGCAGCTACTGAAATCTGGCGAATACACATCTGACTTCACCCTCCTGTAGCCGGTGGGAGCGAGTGTTTGTATATTGCAAATGTTGATCTGTAGATGTGCACTGGTAGTAGGTTTAAACGTTCCGTTAAAGTAAACAGCAGTAATGTTAATATGGAGCGGCGCTGCGGAGTCGGGTGTTGCTGGTTAATCCACTGGACAATGAAAGAAAACCGAACGGCAGTCGTTGTGGAGCATCTTGGTACTGAGGTTGACCCAACTGCTAACAAAACTGCTGCATTTCTCTGCTTTTGTTTGTTTTCATTAGTGTTATTGAATCAAAGAACGTCTGGAGGAGAATGTATTCTTATATTTGCTGCCACAAAAGCAGCTAATCTTTCCGTTCAGTTCAGAATCGCTCTTCATAACATGAACACCTCCAACAGGTGTTGATTTTCTGTGTATACCATTTCAGAATAGAATAAAATCTCTTTTGTGCCAGTGGTGTAAGCTGCAAGCTGATGGGCTCCCTTTCTTGAAGCACTGGACTTCTGTGAACGGACACCTTGTTCAACATTACGAGCTATCCTGTTCGTGTTTCAACCCATAACCGGTCTCCTCGTTTCTGACATCTCTGCATCTCCTGGAGGCCCAATGCTCTGCACATTTCTAATCAGCTCATTAACAAGCTCATGTTGAGTTGAGTTGGCTGTGTTAAAGCAAGGAAAACACTTAAACATGCCGGACATAAGTCTTTAGGTGTAACGTATATAGTAGACCGAGGATAGTTGTTTGTTTCTTTGTTTGTTTGTTTCTTGTGTCTTGGTTTTATGTTGGTATTGGAACAGATCTCTTGCTCCTGGGATTAACATGGGACTCTGGGGGTGCGTTGTCATTTTTGTAGTTCCCCATTAGCATCCAGGTGGATTTAAACCGTTTTTATCTATGGGTTTGTGATCCAGCCGTGTTCTGTGGTTAACTGATGGTGGTTTTGTCTTGCATGCATATTTCTCCTTTTAGTGAGAACCCAGTGACCTCAGAGTTTTGCATACTGCAGCCTTTTTTTTTTTTTAACCACACAGTGCAGTCGAACCTTTGCATTGGTTCGTCATCCTTTTTATCTCTGTTGTAAATGCAATGGCCTTTTTATACACACACACACACACACACACACACACACACACACACACACACACGAAGTGCATATAGTGTGCGCGTGTGTGTGTGTGTGTGTGTGTGTGTGTATGTATGTGTATGTGTATATATGTCTATGTGTATGTCTATATATGGACAGACCGAAATGGTACTAGACCCGGGGGAATGGAAGTAAACCCTGTGTTTTTATTTGGGCTTATATTTTACTTCTGCAGATATGCCTGCAATTTTTTTCTAAATACTTTCTTGATGTTCTCATCATGCATGTGAACGAGTCTAAGCAGGAAAGGCCTGATTTTTTAAATTCACATCTGAACTTGCGCAGCAATACCGACAAACAATCCAGTGTTAGCTGGAAGAGCTTGTTTGAACAGACTGATTGTGTTGTGTAAAGGAAGAAATGCAAATGTGACTACAGCATTAGAACCTGCTGTCTAAATGCAGCATCTGTCCTCTCATCCCCTCAGCTCAGTCCTCTAAATATATTCTCGCTCTCACTCTTACTCTTTCGCTCTCTCTGATTGTGTCGTCTAAGTTAGTGACTGTGACTGCATCTCTTCTACAGATTGTTATCAGAGCCTGTAGTAAAATGACGCACGGAGGTTTGTGTAGCCCTACTGTAAACATAGAAAACCAGAGACATAGACAGACTATCAGTCTATTTAAAGGTGAGTTTGTCTTTTGTTCCTTTTGCTCTCCCATCTGGCTCACTTGATTAGGTGGTTGTTTGAGAGTTACTCTACTTCTAATTAATAGGACTGTCACAATTCCCAACATTTATAATTCAGCATGAAACAGCTGTCTCAGTTTGGTGAAAACCCGTCCTTTATTTATGTCAGTGTTCTTATTTTCAGCTGATTACATCATTTTATATTCAACATTACATTAGTCATTGTTGGAATACTTTGGTGCCCTTATCCAGTGCTTTAGCCACATGCTAACATGGTGATAATGGTACAAAACACATACAGTACATTTAGATTGTGTTGTTACATCACTGTTATACAACACCTAGTCCTGACCACACAGTCTGATTGGTTGAGAAGTGATATCTGTCATTCTGATGAGCCCTGGATTTATGCTGCATAGAACTCGTATCAGGTTTCTGCTGGATGGATACGTCAGATAACCTCTGTAAGGTAATATTTGACCTGCAGATCTTTTGGTCAGTTTCTGAAGATTAGCGTAACGACAGACCTGCACATAAGCAGCCATGATCAGCCCAGCAATCAATAACAATGTGGCAGCTACACTTATACTAAACGGTTCAATGTGCCGCATAGTCTCAGATTTCACCACATCCACACTGAATATACAAATGTGAGTGGAGGAATTGTGTAGACAGTAGGGGTGGTAAAATACCATCTGTGCACCTTCATAAAAGTTCACAGAGTGATTGCCCGGATATGAAAAATGGTTCTGGATATAAGTCGATGGACTTGCATAGTTTCTAGCATCTTTGCCTAAGTAACAAGCGCACTCTCTCATCTCCGCTACCGTCAGTGGACCAAGTCTCGTGTGAGTTGAACTCATGTTCAGGGTACAATTTGAAAAGGCGCATGCTGCTTCTATCATGTAAGCAGGCAGCACGTGGCGACATGGGTGGAGCACATCTGCCCCTGCCTCTCCCTTCCCCTGGTGAGCAAAGTACTGCAACTTTTCACACCCCGCTGGCTAAACACTCCACTCGTTCTAACATTAGAATCAAGAACCATTTGCCAATTGGGCTTGCACACACAAGAATTTGTCTACTGCATTTAACCCATTTGTGAGGCGAAACACACACACACGGGCAGTGAGCACACTTGCCCGGAGCAGTGGGCAGCCCTATCCAGAATGCTTGGGGAGTAGTTGGGGTTCAGGTGTCTTGCTCAAGGGCTCTTGAATTGTGTTCTGTCCTGTCAGGGAATCGAACCAGCCACCCTTCGGTCACAAGGCTGGTACCTTAACCTCCAGCCCACGACATCAACCTTTGGTTTATCTGTGAAAATATCCAACCTTAGTGGTTTAGGGAGAGAGATATAGGATATATCTTTGTCTTCTGTCAGAGATGGTTTTGCACTATGAAAGGACTGGGAAAAGGGTGAAAGGACCAAGTCGAGAAGAAACAAGATAAATGAAATGCTTGGTGAGATGCCGTAGTAGAGAAACAAATATGTGAAGTAAAATGGCTTTTTTATTAGTTAATTTATGAATTACTGTCTGCTTGATAAAATCAGTGTTGGAGATGCACATCTCTGTTACATAATGGATACTGAAAGTTGTTTTTCTTTCAGAGTTGCAGTTTGAAGGGGTGCAGTTTTAAACTTAGAGTTGCAGTTTTGTGTTTTGGATTACATTTCCAACAATGTTGTCTTAACAAGTTTTAAATGGAGAAAATGTAACCTACTGTAACACAAAGCTGTCTGTAGAGGAGTTAGACCAATCAGAAGCAACAAAACACCCACGTACTGTAGATGTGGTGTGACAACCATCACAACTAACTGGTAGTCTGTTGGACCTTTAGCCTTAATCTATGCAATTTTTTTTCTTGTTTTATTTGGCTCATATTTTAAGTGTGCCAGGTCATGGTTAACCAAGTTACACAGTTACAGTCCCCAGTGACAGTAAAAGCTTGTGCCGGCTTGGTTTGTTGGTTAATTGATTTATGTCTTACAAACTATAGCAAGACGTGGCATTTCCACATGCAAATGTGACTTTAAAACGTTGAGTGTTATGTTATCATACATAAATACATTTATTCCCCCTACCATAGATAGGCTTGCTCTAGAAACACTGCTGTAATGTCCTCAGACCGCAGCACCGCATTTAAGACATCTGACAAAACGGCATCGGGTCTTAAGATCAGTGAAAACAGGCCCCTCTATCATGCATCAGGAAAAACAGGTTATTTCATCAGGCTGAGCAAGACAGCTTTATGTTGGTAATTCTGGTCTTTTGTACTAAGACAGTTTTGTGAGCAAATTAAAGATGCTCTCATACTACAAGCACAACATTTACTGAACTGCATGTTTGTGTTCTTCTATTTAGCAGGAATTAAGCACCATCACTGTTGGCCTCCACATTCGGTTTAGTGAAAGGGACCTTCTCAAAATGACGATATTTAAAAAACGTAAAGCAAGGGAAATGTCATAGGCTGGATAGGACTAGCATATACCTTGAGTGCTAACAATTATAATCAAATATTGTATTGCAAAATTGATGCCTCGCCACCTTCAGAATGATGCACTACACGGCGTAAATTCATTTTCACAGGCCTGGCTGTTTTTAATAGTTTACAGTTTGAGGATTTCACTCTTTGTTAATCTTTATTTGACTCTTGTCTTTAAGCTTTTGCCTTATCTTGTTTTAGCATGCTTATCTCTCCTTTGCGCTCTCGCTTGCACGCTCTCTCTCTCTCTCTCTCTCTCTCTCTCTCTCTCTCTCTCTCCACTCACTCACTCACTCACTCACTCACTCACTCACTCACTCACTCACTCACTCACACACTCACACACTCACACACTCACACTCTCTCTCTCACACTCTCTCTCTCACTCTCTCTCTTTCTCTCTCTCTCTCTCTCTCTCTCACACTCTCACTCACTCATACACACACTCATAACGGTTACACTCCAACGGGCACACACCCTGTGTGTATGTGTGTGTGTGCGCAGGTATTGCCACATGGCTGCACTCACGAATGTATGAAGCTTTTTCTCACTTACACAATCGCAACACGCACACTCCTTGTGGGGTGCTCGCTCTGTGGCTACTGGCAGGACTGCAACTCCATGCCAGACTCTGCCATGGTGCCAGTCTCCATGGCAACCCTTCTGCCAGTGACGTCAGCCCGCCACCATTCAATCTGACTGGAAGGAGTGTGTCAGGACGGAGAGAAGAAAAGATAGTGAGCGAGAAAGTGCCTTATTATTCTCGTGGAGAGCGCGTGCGTGTTGTATATAATGAAGAATATGGAGACTTCAGCTTTTGATCTGTGGCGCTCCTTTAGACCAAGTATGTTTTTACATGCTCCTCCACCTTAAACAAGACGCAGATGCACTTTCCAAAACTGGGCTGTTGCTATATAATTATTAGCTCTGCCTAGACCTCTCCCTTATCTCTGCCTAATGAATCAACTGCATGCTTGTGCACACATGTTAGGGCTGCACAGTACAGCTTAATAGTTAGCGCAGTGTTGGCCTTTGCAGTACTGATGTTGTAGATGGTCACAGTGGTTATTTTCTCAGGATGTTCTCTGAGCATCCTGACCAGTTCCGGATGTTTCTGTGGATGTTGATGCGTTCAGTGTCATATCTTTAGAAATTGTACCTTGGATAAAATTACAGATGCAAATATTCACAAATTCAACCCATTATAAAACAAATAGTTCTAATTTTGAAATCTGTTTGGCTGAGCTAGGTTCGAAGATGTAAAATATTTGGTACACATTCATCATCAAACAAATAGTTGCACCCAGAAGGGAGTGTGGGATTGCAGTGCTATTGGGAAGGAAGATAAAGGTCACCAGGAACAA
>CM067499.1:21681165-21707854 GCA_034552555.1 Semaprochilodus insignis
AGTGGTCATTCCAAAATATGTTTAAGTTGGCATCATCTGCTGTCTGACCAGTGAGATCATCTAAAAAACACTTGTACTGAGCCTGTTAAAGACATCAAGGACATGCGTTCTAACATGGACACCATTCAGGTATAACGATGGCTTATGCAACACACTTTAGTCCATTTTTATAGATACCAGTAGCCTATGTCTTACAGTGTGACTAACCACATAACTCGTAGGTGTGCTGTTTGTGCCATTCTAATAGATGTACATGAGCTTCCGTTGGTTGGTTGGTTGATTGGTTATGTTAGCGTTTTAGCTCCAGCACAAAGCTGTATATGTCCTGAGAGGATGTTCAACATTTTTCATGTACAAATCTGCCTGTAGGATACAAAACATTTATGAAATGTAGAAAATAAAACCACACCTACCTGGAATAGCAGTATGGAGAAATATGTAGGGATATAAATGCAGTAAAATAATTAAAATGCAGATATTTAGCATAGCAGAAGTACTGCCTAAATAATGTGGTCTTCCAAATTTCAATAAATACAACAGCACATATTGTTTTATACAGTAAATCTGAACATCTGTCTGATGCCAGTCATAATTTTAATGCAGTTGTTTGACAGTGTACAATTTTGTGGATTTGAGTGTTTATAAAAGTACTTAAAGGAGCCATATGCAAGGTTACAATCTGTCAAATCATACTGTGATCATCACTGAAGATGACCCACTGCCATTCTGAGTCACTATATGACGGTGTGGTGCGACACCTTGGTGACATTGACGTGGTGTTAAGGGCAGTCGTTGTAACGGTCTGTGTGCATGTAATCCTGCATCGTCTTGCATGTAGTCCTGCATAGTGTCAGTCAGCCATCTGACAATGGTGCTGACACTAACTATGACTCCTGGAGGGCATCACTTCTCACTCAGTGTCTGCAGTCGTAGCTGTTGGGTCAGTCAGGTACAGGGATAAGACCCGTCCTTGCTTACGTCACATGCACGGCCAAACGTGAAACTAGAATCATTTGTATGACTCATAATGTCAAACCCACCAAGTTTCATTCCTGTTGGTTGATTCCTTCTGGGTGCAACTATTTGAGCAACTGTTTGAATGATGGTATGGAATGTTATGTCATGAGAGGCACAGGCTCTGTTCTTTAAAAAGGGAAGATGATCCGGGAGGTCCTTCCTACGTCACCAGTAGTGAACATGTACGTGTTGTACAGTTTACAGAGCCATTTGTAAAAATGTGCTTTCTGAAGTATGGAAATATAAATGTGTTAAGTTTTATTTGGGTTCTTATAATGTGTTTTAGGTTTATTTACCATCTTTTGCATGCCTTTTTCTCCAGGTGGAATATCTCTACAGTGTGCTTTATGAGATGGTGTTTAAACGCTGATGATAAGTTACTGTGTTACTGTTTGTGTGCAAATTTGAAGAAACCAGTTGCGCAATGGTGGAGGATGGTTATTTGTGAGCAAGAGAGACGGAAGGAGAGTGAGTAAGATAAACGAAGACCGTGCTGAAAGAGGAGACGGAGCTGAAGGTCAGCTGTGATTGGGTGTTTGTGTGCTTCTCTTCTAGTTTACTGTCAATGTCAGAGTCTCTATGGCAACACAGTCTGAACTATTTAGACTGTACTGAAGTCTGCTGCGTGGCCCAGACTCAGCTTTACATGCACCACGGTTTCACATTAGGGCACGACTGGAACGTCGAGAGATTAAGGCTGATAAAATTCATCTGTATATCAAAATCGTAGGGCAATTTTCTGTAATCTTCATTATAGCCTACTTTATGAAAAACGTTGTCTGGTTTTGTGTAAGTGGGGACATTTAACCTAATAGCTGGGGCTCGTTAACTGCCTCTAGAGGAGACCAATCAGAAGTAGGGCTGAACTATTTGGGCAAAATACCTAATTTTGATTTCTCTAATTGATATATAGTGTGATTTAAATTGTGATTTTCTGTAAACTGAAGCTTTAAAGCTTTAATACATAATGTTGTGCACCAGCAAACGTATTGTGGTTGTGGTTGTAATGTGCTAGCACAGGCTGTCTGGTCGTCTCTTGTCTCTCATCTACAAGCAGCCCACAAGGCCTATGTTATGAGGTTAAATTTGCATACTTAAAACTTGCAATACATATATTGTGTGTGTGTGTGTGTGTGTGTGTGTGTGTGTGTGTGCGTGCGCGCATGCATACACTTCATTGTCAATAGAAAAATGGTTAATCTTTCATCCCTAATCAGAAACAACCAACCTCATGTTCTATGTACATGACAACACAACCTCAAATACTGCCACATTTATACTCAGTTTTTAAGCCTTAAGCCAGGAAAGAATATGTTCTGGTCAGATTGGCCAATAAAAGAAACAGCCTGTAGTACTGGCCAGTATAATTTAACATAATCAAATATTAAACAGGTTTTTACAGGTATAATATTAACACTGCAGGATAGTTTAACTTAATATACTTGCTTTAGTTAAACAGTGCAGTGTCCACTAACTGCTCTGAACTAATTCCTGAAGCATCAGTTGGATTTTTGCTGATACAGATAAATTCAGGATAACTTCAGTAGGATCATTATTGGCCAAGCGATATCGGTTGGGTCATCACTTGGCTCTGTAGTGTGCATAAATGGGTACTTTATTTATTTATTGATTTATTTGACATTTTTTTTCATTCATATCCTCCTGACTTTTATAACATAGACGTTCTGCTGGTTTGGCAAAGAGCAGGCTGCACATGTTTCCTCTGTGGCTTCTGAGGCTGCAGCCTACTGTTTCTCAGCACATCGGCCTGCAACTCTGCATATTGTCTTGGGAGCCTCATCGGGCCCAGAGGATCGCCAAACACTTGCCCTGCCCCATCCCGTGGTCAGCTATGTGTGCTGTAGTTGTGGTTATAAATAGGACATTGCTGTTTTTCCCAGATCCTTTTTTTAGTCATAAATATGTTTGCACTCGTGAATTTGTGCTCATTGATGCCTTCACTCCTAAAAATGTTTATAGGGTTTTTTAAGGGGCGCAACAGCACATCATGATATCATCATCATCATCATCATCATCATCATCACATTGCAAAGCAAGATGGAGTATGTACATTGTGGAGTTTGCACATTATGTTAATTATGCTATGTATTGCAAGCGCCAAGCAACTCACTCCATCATTCCTCCTGCCTCCCAGCGCTAGTGTCGTTATCTAGTGTAGTCATCTTTTTTAATTTTGAGCTTTGTTTAGAATATTGCTAGAATGTTGGATTGTGCGAATTTTGGCCTACTGTTACACCTCTACACACCTTCTGTCGATGCAGTCCATGCAGTGTTTGTGTTCCTCCTAGTCTCTTAGGTCAGGTTCTCTGTTGCGGGTGAGAATGATTGGGTTGATAGTTGTTCCACAAAAAGACCTAATTTTTAGGGATGGGAACTTAATGCGTTAATCTGAAATTGGAGATTCAAGTCACAAATTATTGTCAGTTTTCAAATATAAAAAAAGGCTATGCTTTAGGGCATTGTTTGTATTCTGCGCACATTCTTAAGCAGGTTTTTCATTTGAGGAATCATAATTAAATCTCTGAGGTCATGCTGAGATTTGCTGACTAACTTCGTCTTTCTTTCCCGTTCTCTCTCCAGTTCGGCGTACGATCGGGACAATAAAGTACGCGTGGCCATAAAGAAGATCAGCCCGTTTGAACATCAGACGTACTGCCAGCGCACTCTCCGCGAGATTAAGATCCTGCTCCGCTTCAAACATGAGAACATCATTGGAATCAATGACATCATCCGTTCGCCCTCCATCGACCAGATGAAAGATGTGTATCCTTTTTGTGTTCAGGAGACATATGAGTTTTTGTGCTGGTTCATCCTAACTTCAGAGCTGCCCATGTTTCCCTAATAACATACATTTTTCCCTAATAACACAGAATTTGTGAACTGCATATAGGGGTTTGGTTGCCTTTGATTGGCTGAACTTCTCTAAGTGTTGTGACAGCACAGCCTCAACTTTCAGGCTGTTTTACACTCTACATTTGGGGTTTAAACCTCAAGCCAGAAGTCTTCTGGACTTCTTGGCAAAAACAAAGTCAGGCCTGAACACCAATTTATAGAAAATAATCACAATTTAAATTGTAGTTGCAATATTAGTCAGAAAAATTGCAATTTGATGTTTTTCCCAAAATGTTCAGCCCCACCATCACAGTCACAGTGTTTATTTTTTTTGACATCAGACATCAGTAGAATCAGAGATAAAAAGGACTAGTAGTGCATGTTTGAAAAATAAAGAACTGTCAAGGATTATTCATTATCTCACATGATGTGTTGCACTGTATCCAGTTCAACTAGACTAATTTTGCTCTCTTTATAATGAAACATGCAGTTGGCTGGTGTTCTGCTGTACTGGTGATATGAACAGTATGTTCTGAAAGCCATGTTGTATTGTGTTGTGGTATAACTCATCATGATAATGATGTACACTCGTCGCCATTAAAAATTAGTTGTACCCAGAAGAAAGTGTCGCTAATGCAACATGCCAGACGTCTCGGGATGGAGTAGATAGTCCATCCCATGCAGTTTGAATTTTCTCTCACAGTTCCTGCAGTAGTGGTAGGGTTGGAGGTGGAGTGACGCATTGGCTTCTGAGCTTGTGATGAGTGACAACAAACCGTTCATCTTGATGCTGACCACGGTGCCTTCTCACACAGATTCATTGGTCGTCTCCACCAAGACAAATGTTGGACTTATCACTGAAGATGACCCGCTGCCATTCTCAGTCACTCCATGACAGTCTGGCACGACACCATTGCAGTCTTTGGTGAATTGGTGGATTGACGTGATGTGAAGGACAGTCGTCGTTATGGTCTGCGTTCATGTAGTCCTACGTCAAACAGCCGCCTGGGTGCTGGTACTAACAGGATGACTCATAGAGGGGATCACTGCTTGCTGAATGCCTGCAATCGTGGCTGTTGGGTCACTCCGTGTGTTGGACAGTTTGTTGGTTCTCTAGCTCTGTGATTTGTGTAGGTCTCCCAGATCCTTCATGTTGCTATTGCGTGCCGCCTTCTATTGACAGCCGCCAGCAGCGTGCTATAGTAGTATCCAGACGACTAGGATGGCGTGCAATACGACAATCAGCCTTACTTTCAGAGCTATTGTCTTTGGCATGGATTATTTTTAAATGCCCAATTAAATTTTGCTAGAATCATTGCTAGTTGTGCAGCCCCTCCAAATACAAGCATTGTAGATTTTACAATAAGCATTTTTTGCTACTGCTCGACATGTTTCTAAAACATAACCACTGACATGTTGCTTGCTTCAGTTAAGCTCCATTTCCTGGCACGCATCCTTCAGTGGAGTGCTGTGCGTCAGTTGGTGTGCTTTAATGCGGGTCTGTTTGTGTGTGTGTGTGTGTGTGTGTGTGTGTGTGTGTGTGTGTGTGTGTGTGTGTGTATACTGCCATCACTGCAGCATGTATTATCATAGATAGTTCAGCCACGAAGTTTAGAAAGACATGCCAGGACTGCATTAAAATGTCTTCATTTTTATAATAACTGATGCATTTAATGCTGCCTTAAAATAATTTGACCTGTTATCCAAAGTCATATTCATTAACCGATCTTAATGATGAGCTCAAGGTTGAAATGGTTTTATCCCCTTTACGTCTCCTTTACTGTCCATACACATGCCCTCAAAAAAAGCCTCATTAATCAGATTTTTCTATAATAAATTGAATGCCTCCTCAAAACCTTCCTGATTTCAGAAAGCATTCATCATTTCAAGCAACCCTGGCTGTTTCAATTGATGTCTGAACGCTTGGGTTCAAAAGAAGAGTCTGACTTTTGCCTCTGAAACCCAGTTCTTTCTCATCTATACAGCATAGTAGATGAGTAGGCAGCGGACACCATAGTAAAGAGTTAATTTTAGCGCAGAAATCAATAGTCAGTAGGCGTTCAGCGGGGGTCACTGGCAGCCTCTTCAGTTCTCTATCATCAGTGCCTCTCGAGCTTCATGTTCAGGCAGAAGCAGCTTCGAACAGCACTAGGAGTTCCTTCTCCTCCTCCTCAACAGCTCAGCAGAGGGGGTTTTTGGCTGGGTGCACACATCCAGAGTGTGGGATGGCAGCTGAAATGGCACAGATTTTGTGTAGAGCTACCATGTAAAGCAGTCCCAGTGCGTTTGGTGAGAGTGGTGGGCAGATTCTCCCAAAACGTGAGATTATGAAAAGCCTGAATTCATTTTTTAACCTGCAGGACTCGGGTTACATCTCTGTTCTTGCAGGAATCAGGTTACATCTCTGTTCTTGTAGGCTAAGGAAAGGAGACATGGGATGTGGATAGGGACAATATGATATTGGTGCTATGATGTGTAGTATTTCATGGTTAGCTTTTTGTAAGATAGATGTGGTCAGTACTTTTCGAATGCTGACCAACTTCTAGCGATTGGCTTGGAGCGTAGCTGTATATGATCAGGTGATTGCACGTTTGAATCCTGATTATGCTGGGAGGCCAAGAGAGCATAACTGGATGTAGTGATGAGCAGCATGGAAAATGTACAGTAAGTTTTTGATAGAATTTGTGCTTTCCTGTTTTACTCTGGCATCCAGTTTATCAAAGACATACAAACTACTGTGATGCATCTTGTGTGTGATTTTTAGATATGGCACACCAGTATCAGTACTTGTTGGGCTATTCTCAGACTGCAGGCAAATCAGATGGTCTGCACTGTTATTTGCAAGTAATCAGATGGGGATGTGTTGATGTGTTGACGCACAAATCCTATCTTCATGGGTTGCTGTGATAACAACATAGGCGCCGGTACCTCCATATCTGTGCTGGTGGTTTCAGTTGTGAGTGCAAGAGAGATTTAGAATTTGGAACCATTTGCTAATTGTGTTTGCACACAGAGGAACTTGTATATCACGTTTAACCCGTTCTGGAGTGAGAACACTTGCTCGGAGTGGTGGGCATCCCCATCTAGATCGTCCAGGGAGCTGTTGGGGGTTAGGTGCCTTGCACAAAAGCACTTAATTTGTGTCCTGTCCAGGACTGCCGCAGACTGAGATGGAAGTGTACCATCTCACCTCCAAACAGAATCACATGGTTGACAAGCATAAATGGTTGACACTCCTTTTGAATCTTAAGACTTCAGTCACTCTGGAATTTACATCGCAGTTGTTTGACGCATTATGAGTGGTGCAGAATACACTTTGAAATCCAGTTTGAGTGGCCGAAACATTCAGACTAAGACATAAATGTGAAAATTCGATTGGAATCTTATTTAAAACCAATCTTCAAATGTGGTTCGGAACTGATTTTTGGAAATCAGATGCAAACCATGTGGATTTTGGGATATGTCAAGAATCGTATCTGGGCTGTCTGTGTATTGGGGTGATATCAGCAAAAAATGCTGGACCAGATGTCCGAGTCGGAAAAAATATGAATCCAAACCAGTCGCTCATTGGGCGAAAGGCGAGAATCAGTTTGCCAGTCACAGATCCAAATCAGTCCTGTAACAAATCTAGCCTGAAATAGTCATGTTGTATGTTGTGTTGTCATGCTCTTTACCATATAATTCGTATTGTATTGTTTAGATGGTGGCCTAAATTTTAGATAATTGTCTTAAGAGAAGTGGTGCCATTAAATGTAGCTCATTTTTTTAAACTAGTGGTTTTTAAAGGAAAGCTTTTGGATTGATGTTTAAGACTTCAGTATGAACATCAGAAACAATATTACCGTATGGCCCACCGCTAAGTAGGTTTGGTTATTGGGCTTAGACTTAGTGTGCAAAACTTAAAACAGTTAAAACAACGGTGATGCAACCTTAACGTAAGCTTGCTCCAGCTACATCGTGCAGGACCTGATGGAGACCGACCTGTACAAGCTGCTGAAGACACAGCACCTAAGCAACGACCACATCTGCTACTTCCTATACCAGATCCTGCGCGGGCTGAAGTACATCCACTCGGCCAACGTCCTCCACAGAGACCTGAAGCCCTCCAACCTGCTGCTCAACACCACCTGCGACCTCAAGGTGCACAAGACACATGCATGCGCACAACGTGACAATCTCATTTGCTTCTTATACAGCATTTACTTTGGACCACATGATCTGATTGTCTTACATTTGTGGTGAAAAACATGCTGTTGTAATCTGAACATCAGTTGCTAAGCTGTTTTACTGTGAACTATTTTGTTTTTTCTTTTTGGTGGAAGAAATATCAGTTACTTGACCAAAAAGAAACAAACAGACTGCCCTCCAGAATCCTTGTAACGTGCTGGAATGCAAAAAGCAGTCCAACCAAAGAGAAATCGAGCAGCACTCGTATAATACACAACGAATGTACTGGACTCACGGTACATACACAAATGTTTCGGTAATTTGGGCTTCCTCAGCATTCACGTGATATGCCAACCAGTACTGCTGTAGACCAAACCGGTGTATACCAGCACCTTAGTGACCTCACTAACAGGTGACGAGTATAATACGTCATCCTACAGTAGGGTCTTACAAAAGAATCTACATCATAACAAAATACAGTCAGAAACTAAAACGTCATCTCAGGAAATAATGATTCACAACCACTTAATCACTACAAACATGCTCAAAAAATGGAAAAAAAAAGAAAAGAAAAAGTCAAGAAAAGCCAAAACAAGGAATAAACAACCCCCTAACAAGGGATTAACCATTTCCAAACTCTTTTGTTTTTGAAATTAGTTATAAAAAATAAATATTCTAAAAACTCTTATTATAAATATTATATATTTTTTTAAATTTATTAATTTGTTTAGTGTGGTCTGTAAACACTGTCTAAGTTTTGAAACCCTGACTCCCGAATCGAAGCTGTCCTTATATGTAAATGAAGCTACAAAAACAACCTACTTTGAATTTACTGTGTAGCAAACATGTTTACATACATTTATCTGCTCAGCGTATTTGTTTGTTTGTACTTTTTGAATGAGACACGCCACAGTCCAGCCAGTCAAAGCTGAGCTCATTTACATATCAAAGTCTCAAAGGCACAGTAACCAAAACACCCTGTTTCATTCTAATCGTGTTGAGAGAGGTTGGAAATTAATCATGAAGAAATTAATTATGACTTTTTTTTGTACATAAAACCATATGAGCATCATAACTGGACTTTGGGAGTGTGTGGAATAAAATGGTGGTTAAAAATGTAAGATCTCTTTTGAAGTTTTACTTCTATAGCACCATTTGTACACTGTGGTCATTCAGTGTGCTGTATGAAAGAAAATACAAAGATGATTCAAATTAATATTTGATTAAAATGATGAAATAAATTAAAAAAAAAAAAAGATTAAAACACAAGAAAGGTTAGAAATGCCAGTTTAAAAGTTTCATTAATAATTAGGATATGAAGTGCTGTTACTGGAGAGTGCAGTAATGTTATCTGTGTTTTAAACTAAAAAAAAGAGATTTAAGAGGTAAAAGACACTCAAATTGGAACGTTTTTGGTCTGGATTTAAGTGTCTAGTGTTGGGGCCCCTCTGTTGCATGTTTAGTGTTTGGCTTAACAAGACTAACTGACTAGTACCTATTGATCTGAGAGTTCTGCTCCGCTTATTGCTGCAGCATATCAGATAAATATGCTTGTGCTACACTACTATGACCTTCTATACACCAGTCATAATACCTTAAAGTCTGTTCTGTAACATACTGGTTGCCAGTGTAAGTTTTTAAGAATGGGGCTGATGATCCCATCTTTTACTCTAGTCGGTAAGAACTCTGGCAGCTCCGTTTTGAATCGACTGAAACCATTTTCTATTTTGGGAATCCAGTTAAGAGACCGTTACAGGAGTCAGTCCTGGTAGAAATAAAGGCTTGGATGAATTTCTGACTGCTAAAACTAAGATCAGAGTCTGTTGGTACACCAAGGTTACATGCCAGTTCTTTCGAGACCCATACCTGGCTATACCCACACAAAGTAATCTGTTTCATCTTTCTTTATTCAACTGCACAAAATCTTTTCCCTTACATTAGGACCTTTTGAAAGTTCTACCTGCGTAAGTACTTTATTCTTTAACGTTTGTTTGCAGATCTGTGACTTTGGGCTCGCCCGTGTAGCCGACCCGGACCATGACCACACCGGGTTCCTCACAGAGTATGTAGCCACACGCTGGTACCGCGCCCCGGAGATCATGCTCAATTCAAAGGCAAGACCCTTTAATGGCAAGGATTATGTCAAGAAGATCTTGGTCATAGTGAGGGCTGGGCAATATGGCTATGTTTTCTTATTCTTGTGATGTTGTATCACTTTTCTTAGAATATTGTACCTATACTTAAACAACACGGTTCTGGATCATTACAGATAGAGCATAATTAGTCCTGTATTTTACTTATGGCTTTTAATAGAAGTCTTTCAGATGCGTTTTGTCTGTTACAGTATATTAAACTCCAGAAAAACTTCAGAAAGTCATTCTGAGTATTATGTACAATAAAACTGCCTTCTAAAACTGTAAATATCATTATGTTACATTTTTGCCATGTTGCCCGCCCTTAGTCACAGCTATCTATGTTTATTAAAATTGCTACTTTATCCTGGTTAAAGGTTTATAGCAAATGCCATAATAATAGAATTATATAGGGCTGTAACTATCAGTTATGTCTGTGATAGGTCTATTAACTACTATTCGATTAACTGTCTAATTGTATCAATAAGCCTTCAGATGTTGGAAGACGAGGCAGGGAAACAAACTGACACAATCTCAGATAAAATAGACTAGTAACAAACCTGCATTTGTGTCCACACAGCTACGGCTGAAAGATTAAACGTTTTTGTATATACTGAAAACGTTTCAGCTTTTTTAATCATAAGAGCTGAAGTTTTAATTATATACTACATTGTTCAACATGGTCTTAACAGGTTTTAAATGGGGATGCTTAGTCTGAGAATGCAGAGCGTTCAACATTCAGCGGCCTTAAGCCAGGAAAAAAAGGATGTGCTGGCCAAAAAGAACAATGAGCTAAATTTAAAGAAGACCGTCCAATTTGAACCGCTTTTGCAATAACAGTATTGGTCAGTCACAGTTGGATATTCTTCCCAAATCATTCGGCTCTACAGCAGACTTTCCTGGACATGTAGCCACAGGTTTTTAAGCTGTCAGATAGAGGGGAATTTTAACTTTTCCAGAAGGGCGTAAAAATTATGTGCTATTTGAAAAGCAGGTACCAAAATGTATCCCCATAGCTCAGTAGCCATCAGCCTTTTGGATTTGTTTAGATCCTAAAATGTGGCCCATTGAGAGAGAGTATGACAGATGTGGGCAGAACTGTAAACAGCACATAAACTTGATCCTATCAGAATGCTTCTTCCTTCATTGGGAGGGTTTTTAAAATTGCCCAAACCTGCTTATTTTGCTTTGTTTACAAATGTAAGGTCAGAAACTAAATAGTTACTAAGAGTTTTGTACTTCATCTCACACAGGGTTATACCAAGTCCATTGACATTTGGTCAGTTGGATGCATTCTTGCAGAGATGCTCTCAAACAGGCCCATTTTTCCTGGAAAGCACTACCTGGACCAGCTGAACCATATTTTAGGTAGGTTTTTTGGCTTTTAAAGAACGAACTGACTGATCAAACCAGTTAAAAAAAGGTTCCTGTCATTCCTGTGTGTTATGTTGCTATACTTGAACACCTGCTTGTATTGTGGGGGGAAGACAGATTTGGACCAATTACAGAGAGTTTTAACACAGGAAAAAAAATGTAATCAGAGTTTTTAATTAAGTGCCTTCAGGTCGTTTCTGACTCCTGGGGGATCACTATTCATATGATCGCCTGGATGTCCTGTTTTCTGTTTGGGTCATCTTCTGAATGGCTGGTTCCTGATTCTTCAGGTTGTATCCATTCATCTTGTAACTGGTCATCCTCTTTCTCTTTTACCTTCAACTGTTCCAAGCATAATGTCTTTTTCAGTGAATCGATTCTTCTGATAGCATGTCCAAAGTGAGAGGGCTTTAGTTTGGTTATCCGGGCTTTGAGTGAGAGGCTTGATTTGTTCAAGGATCCATTCGTTTGTTTTGTTTGCCTTCCAGAGTTCTCTCAAGTCTACACCAAAAGGTAGAATTTAAAGGCATCTATATTTTTCCTGTCGTTTATTGTCCAGCTTTTCACACCCGTAAAGAGCCACAGAGAAGACAACAACCTGGACAATTCTGATTCTATTATATACCGTTTCCATATCGTCTCCATCGTTTGATAAAGTTTGCGCTTTTCCTCTCACCATATCTTTAGCCTTAATGTTTAGTCTTATTTTTTCATGGTGTTCTTTAACCCTCTTTCTAAGGTCTTCCAGATTTTCTGTTAAGAGTGTTGTCATAAACATTTCGAAGGTTGTTGAAGATTCTTCCACCAATCCTGAATCCGTAGTTTTAATGTCCTGTTTAAATCTGAAACTGCAGTTTTGCTGATGTGTACTGTTTGCAAACCTCAAACGTGACTATATGATAAGGCTAGGATGTTTATCATTACATGTCTGCAGTATTGAATTGGTTTTTGGTAACATCACTTAGTCTTACACCTCATATAGCTTTTATTTGTGTTACATAATTCATGTAAGATGAACAGGAAAAAGAGAACTCCGCAATGCGCAGTATATCTGCCCTGGGTCTGAAATGAGATGCCTTGAGGTCAGATATGCGCAGCAGGAGCCAGATCAGCGTTTGATGGTTATCGTCAGAAAAGGCTGCATCGCCATTTCCTGTGACTTTAGAAGCGTGTCAGGTAGCAGTGGTTTATGTCTCCCCCGTCCATTTTTTTTTCTTTGACTAGTTCTTTGGCTCACCGTGCAGCTTCCTGTCTGAGATGCTGTTAGTTGAGTGTGTACGTCCGTTAAGGAAACAGTTCCAGCCTTTGCGGACTTCTGTTTTTACCATCCGGTCAGGCCGATAACACCAAAGAAAAGTGAATTTCAGTGGGTGGGGTGTCAATGTGCGAGTTCCATTTGGTCTGTGTTGAGTAGTGATCCTTTATGAGTGCAAGAGAGCTGCTCAAGACGGCCTCTTTAAACGTTTTCAATCACACAGTCATGAAAATTCAACCAATCTGAGCAGCACTGGCAAGCACTTGCACCAGCCATACATATATATCCTGTATATACACCTATCTAAAATAAACAGTAGATTGCTTTTATACATACATACATACATACATACATACATACATACATACATACATACATACATACACGCACGCACACACGCACACGGTGATCATACTGAGCATAGCCTTTATGTAGAACCATCTATGTTAACTGCTGACTGTCTCTGTCACACATGCACCCTATGCAAGACCTGTTATTGAATGACCTTAAGGAACAGATGTTTCCCTGTTGATAACCACCTCATTTCCTCATTCTCCTTGTCTGTGCGTGCCATTGCATGTGTAAAATGGGCCATTGTAGTGCCATCTCTCCCAAACAGCTCCTAATCCTAGGAAACGACATGAGTGCTGCGCTGGAAAATCTCGTGCCTGTGCCTTTAATATACGGGCTATAATGGCCTCTTATAGCAGATCACATTAATAACAGTACATTTCATCAACAGTAGTCTGCATTAGACTATGACTTACATGAGGAGTTCTCTTCTTATTAAACCTTTTGTGTTATGATGTATTATCCTCTTGCTGAAGATTAGGTTTGCATACATTTGGATGTGTTGTTGATGTTGGGGTTGGTGGTGCTGGTCTTGGGTTTTTTTTGTCACCTGTCTTATTTTAAGCAGGTTTTGTAGTTGCGTTTTTGTTAGCTTGGCCTGTACAGCCACGTTAATAGTAAGAACCTTGTGACTCCTTTCTTAATTCTTTGCTAAGAGGTGTTAAAACTTTTAAACAAACAGGGCCAAATCCGGCCAAGTCAGAATTCCTGAGGGCTGAAATATTATTCACAAATAAGAAGTTTTTTAAAATATCAGAAATACAGTGTACCATGTAGAGCAGTTAATCAAACCGAACATCTTACTGGCAGTCTATTCTGAGAATTTGGAAAAGAGCCCTACAAAAAGAGCCCTACAAAAAGAGCCCTACAAAAAGAGCCCTACAAAAAGAGCCCTACAAAAAAGACCCCTTAAATCCAACACCAGTGGAGTTACCAGTGGAGTGCATGGTAACACATGAAAAACACAACAGTGAAGTTTAAAATCAATTAAGAACTTTTTTTTGTACTACCTTGTTTCCTATCAGTGCATAAAACATGTATAAGCCTTTTTTGTTGGATTGCTCGTTCAAATGGATCAGTAAATGCTTGTAACAAACTATTCATTTCTTTTTTCAGAGTAACAATAAAATGTTAAACTAAGTATGTTCATATTAAAGCGGTTACCCATTCAAGAACATAATTTGTGAGAAATCTATACATTTTATTTTTGTTAGGTCACATTCTTTACATATATCAAGGCTTTGGACTACCGAAGTTGCTCTGATAAGAAGCCTGTGCTGTGAGAATTTGGTAGCTTGAAGTGGCTATAGTTTTTCTGCCCTCACCTGAATAGTTATTGTAATGTCCTTGTGGTGTTTCATGTCTACTGATATTAAATACATTAGTCTTTTGACATACAAGGCACATGGACTTGCTGTGGCCTTTAATGCAAAACTGTCCACATCAGTCTTGCTGGTTTATGGTTTGAGGCTGTAGTCTTGATTAAACTAAATGCCACCATCAGGTCTAAAGGCAGAACTGCAAAGTATCAGCTACCCATCCAGGTAATAACATGATGCAGAAGCCTCAGGCTACTCAAAATCTGTCCAGAGGCCGTATTTGGGCCTGGGGCCATACTCTGGACACCCCTGTTAGAAAGGCTGACACAAATGTTTAAAGTAGGGCTGCCCAAACTGGGGCATAAGGGTTGCAGTTGGCCCTCAAGGACATTTGATTTGGCCCCCCCAGAAGGTAGCCTAATGTCAATGAGAGAACATATATTTTCTTTGTTTTGTTCTTATTTTTAGCTTATCTATCTATCTATCTATCTATCTATCTATCTATCTATCTATCTGTAGTAATATAAAGCGGAATGTTACTAAATAAAATCACCCTTCAGCTGTTAATGACAGCTACTCATGTGATATTAATAACACCTATGTATGTAGGTT
Source organism: Semaprochilodus insignis (assembly GCA_034552555.1). NCBI lineage: Eukaryota > Metazoa > Chordata > Actinopteri > Characiformes > Prochilodontidae > Semaprochilodus > Semaprochilodus insignis. The sequence continues at coordinate 21,696,246 of CM067499.1, forward strand.
ACAAACACACATTCACCCAGTTATGAACTGTGAAGACCGTCACACTTGGTGGTACATGGACAAGAACAGATTTACTGTATTTACTGGGAGCGTGTGAAAACAAAGCTAACGAGTTGCTATTTGTTTAGTCTCTTTGGTCATTAGCCCACTATGAAGTTAATACTTTGCTTAAGCACCCCAGAATTAAATACTCAGATTTATGAATTTCAGATGTATCTGTACGTTCATTATTACATTGATTCAGCTCTACTCATTTATATGTGTGCTTTATATGTGGTATTTTTGCTAGTGGCAATAGATTTGTCTAAATTTAGTGTTGGCCAGTGATACTGTTGAGTACTTTGAACACACGCTACCACTACAACAAGTAGGAGAAGGTGTGTTTGTTTGTGCACATTTTGTATTGTGTGCTTCTGGTTTTAGCACAAGTAGTTGTGACTAACTGAGTTAGATGGAGGTGTTAAGTGGAGATGATGCTGCTATTGTACTCTGTGGCAAACTTTTAAGAAGTTATGCAACAAAGTTCTGAATCTCCGGAAACAGAATGGAGAAACTCAAGCTAATTTTATGTTGGCTGTGCTGTCAGTCAAATGATGCAATAACAGCACGTGTGCTGCTGCTGATTTCTCCTTCTTTTGTTTCTCCGACGTCTGTCTTCTCCCCCAGTTTAATCTATCTTAACTTATTGTCCCCCTCCATCTCCTCATCTCTCTCGGTCTCTTGCTCTGTTAGGTATCCTTGGCTCTCCGTCACAGGAAGACCTGAACTGCATCATTAACATTAAGGCCAGGAATTACCTGCTCTCACTGCCGCTGCGCTGCAAAGTGCCCTGGAATCGCCTCTTCCCTAATGCCGACCCTAAAGGTCAGAATTTACCTCCACCTCCCTGATGGACATGTTCAAACAGAGAGGGTGCACCTGGTCACCTGACTTTGTTTCAGGTTTAATATTTCAGAGCCTCTGTTTGTTAAATCATGCCTTAAAAGCTACAGGAACACAGCTGCAGGGTAATGGCTCTTGGAGAATAGCTCTAAAGCAGCTATTTCAGGCCCCACTTGAGCTTTGTAGATTGAAATATGGCCCATTCACGTCCTCCATATATGAAAGATAAGTATAGGAAAAAGGGGGGAAATGTATAGCACTGGGCACAATATTTGGGCACCTGAGAAAATGCGATTTAAAAAGCAAATTGCTTTTATAACCATTTATTTCCTTAGAACAACATGAATATTATAATAAATACAAATAACAATAATGCATTAAGTCGTGATTTATGCATGCTGATGAGCCCACTGTCAGTTGTAGTCCTCATCTTTGTCTAATCAGTACTTCACTAAATGAAATCAGGTATGCTGGTGGTGGAATCCAGCAAATCTATTCAGTGGCCATGAGCTTCGAGGAGAAATCCTGAACTAATGTTTGGTTTTTGGCCATGCTCACAAGATCTCAGCTACTCTTATGAACAAAACTGTATTTGTATTATTTTTACTGTACACTGCATGATTTCCATTCTAATGATATGGTGTTTTTTGTATTTAAAACAATGTGATTAGGTGCCTGTATAGTACACAGTACTTACATATATTTTAATTGTAAAACCATTCATGTCACATCCCTTTGACAATTTAAATATATATAGTTAGCTTGAATTTTTGTATTCAGATTTACTGGATGTTGATAAATTAACAAATCAAGTGTAATAAAGTATAGTAATGCATTTCATCTCGTTTTTGACTCCGTGCTGTTTGGCCTGTAGCCTTGGACCTGTTGGATAGAATGCTGACCTTCAACCCCCATAAGAGGATTGAAGTGGAGGAGGCCCTGGCCCACCCTTACCTGGAACAGTACTATGACCCCACTGATGAGGTGAGCTCAACTCTGGCAAGAAGCACCTGAACGACCATCAAAACGTGTCTAGACTGGAGTCTAAATTTCAAAGCCAAAATTTTTATTCATTTATTTATTTGTTAATTTATTTATTTATTAACAATTTTAAAACTTTTATGCACAATGAAAACATGAACAGAAATAACAAATTCTCTCCCCCAAACCTTCCAAGCACAACCCCCCACCACTGCTGCCATCAGTTGGTATTTCAAAATAACTTGATTTACACAGGTGTGTAAAAAAAAAAAAAAACATATATATATATACAACCGCTACCAGAGAGAAGTTCACGTGCACATTCATAGATGACACACATGCAAATATAAATCTACATAAACACATCCTTACACAACACACATGTCCTATTATGCCCACTATGGATATTAATGAAGATTTCGTCCACAAATGGCTCACCTTCACATGATACAATGCAGAGAGCAACAATCAGTAATGACCAGTATGACTATATGTTTAGTCTGTTAGTTAACTGTATAATTAATTGTTTGAATATTTGCTTGTTGACCAGCCCATTGCTGAGGCTCCATTTAAATTTGACATGGAGCTGGATGACTTGCCCAAAGAGACTCTGAAGGAGCTGATCTTTGAAGAAACGGCACGCTTCCAACCAGGCTACAGACCATAACCTATTACAGGTACGGTACACCTGACACATTTACGAAACATTTAAATTGGACTAAGAAAATGGTGCTTAATAGACGTCGCAAAACAATTTGTCAATCTCAAAACTATAACATTTGTATATTAGTTAAATCATGGTTATTGAATAATGTACATTAGTAACTGTACAATGAGGCCACAGCTTTATAACTGAATAAGAAGCCTTCAATTTAAGGGGTTAGATTGTTTTCCTTTTCTAAGGAAGTTGGATTGTTTTCCATGTCCAACAACTGAATAGGTTGATACTGGCCCACAAGTTGAAAACCACTGGTATAATAAATACTGTGTTTTAGTGTTCAGTTAAATCCAGAAAACTTATTTAAACATGATTTAACATCAAATTTATACACTCACCATCAAAAGATTAGCTGCACAAATAGCTGCACCCAGAAGGAATCAACCAACAGGAATGAAACTTGGTGGGTAGGTTTTACATTGTGAGACATGTGAAAGATTCAAGTGACGTAAGCAAGAATAGGCCTCATCTCTGTACCTGACTGACCCAACAGCCACGATTGCGGACTTTCAGCTAACAGTGATGCCCTCCGTAAGTCATCCTGTTAGTGCTAGCTTTGACAGACGGCTGCACGACGCAGGACTACATGCACACAGATTATGATGACTGCCCTTAACACCACGCCAATGTTGCCAAAGACTGCAATGGTGTCGAGCCAGACTGTCATGGAGTGACTCAGAATGGCAGCCGGTCATCTTCAGTGACGAGTCCCACTTTTGGCGTAGCTGTGTGTGGAGGCACAGTGGACAGCACCAAGATAAACAGTGATTTGTTGTCACACGTCCAGAAGGCCCTATGTCACTCCACCTCCACCCCTACCGCACCATCTGCAGGAGCTGTGTGAGAATATTCAAGCTGCATGGGATGGATTATCACAGGACACCATTAGGAACCTCTACAACTCCATGCTAAGACGTCTGCATGTTGCATTAGCCAACATGGCGGCCTGGTGCCATACTGAGAGACCGTGTGCAGCATTCATGCTACATCAGGTTTTTGTTTGAATGGTTTATCTTGTGTGTCAGATTTGAGCTCACACAGGTTCAGATATTAAATGAACCAAGGGTATTTTAAAATGAGTGCATTAATAGCATGTTTAAAATGCAGCGTAATGAAGCAGCTTCTCTTGTTTCCTGCCTTTCTAGATGTGGCTCTCGACTTGATCGTGCTGGCGCTTCTGTCTCTTCTCACTCTTCATCGTCGTCATCATCCTCTTCTTGCTGAAGCCCCAAAACTACAGTCAGTTCTGAGAATCATCGCCTCCTTTTCAGCCCCAAAACCACCACCCGGAGGTGGAGTTTATCCCCCTCCTTTCTCACGCACATTATTCTTTCCCCTTGTATCTTGTAAGATTTGAAGGGCGTGTACGTGAGGAGGAGGAAGAGGATAGAGTGCAGGCTTACCACAGGATCACAGAGGGTTTTTACTTCAGATGAACCCCCCTCCCCCCCGGCCCTGGTCACGTTTTGTCTTATGCTTCAGTAAAAGTCTGTGATCGTGCAACTGCTGTGCTTTCTTCTATTCTCAGCTTCGTGTCAATCTTGCTCCTACAAAACTGCTTTTCTGTAAAGCGTCTGTAAAGCCATTTCCTAAGTCCCTTTGAGGCCAAACCTAAAGCAGGGAGAGACTGAGGGCTCTGACCTCCGTTACCGTTGCATATATGCAGTGGACACGCGTTTATTCACAGGGTGCGTCTTGTATTTCCTCAAAGCGCACAAAGCGTCTCAATTTGCCAAGGTGCCATTTTTTTTTTAGGCTTTTAATTAACTTCTCTACAAACCTGCACTCGTACAAGCTAACAGGTACACGCCACGTGCTCCTCGAATAGAGCTGAAAACGTTTTTAATTTCTTTACTTAATGTATTACTGTTTCTCAGCGTGTTGTAGAAGTTTCTGCATGATGCACGATTCTAGCTGTGTCGGGGCTACCGAAAGGCAACTTGTACAGCATTGACTTCGTCTACAGAATTAGGTTAGATTAGATTAACACAGCCTTACAAAATGCTCAATCATGTCGCTCTAGATTGGTAGGAAAACAAATCTCATGAACTGGAGCACCAAAGAAATGACTGCTATGAGGTTATTTTGGCACCTTGGAGAAATGTGTACCATAATGTGTCCATATTGTTAATAGGGATAGACTTAAAAGGCAGGGCATTGCCATAGCTGCCTGTAGAGTGCTGGTCAGGGGAGAGTTGCGGGGTGGAAGTTAGCTCTGAATCAAGTGCTTCTGATGGAAAAGCAGCACACAGGGCTTCTGGGGAGAGTTTGGGAGGGAGGGTTCAACTAATTTGTGGCTTCATCGGGCCACGTACAAGGTTATTGCTGAAACACTTGCGACTTAAAAGTACAGTGCCTCCTTGTTTGTTCTCTCTTTTTCTCTGGTATATCTTTGTCGCTCTCTCGCTTTCTCTTCTTCCATTTTGTCCCCCCCCCCTACCCACCCCTACCCACTATCTCTCTTGCCTTCTATCAATAAGACTGTGTCCTTGCATGACTGTTAAAAAAGCTTTCTATACAAAGAAAATGGAAGTGCCACACTGCTGGGAATTCCGCATTGGGACTCTCAGGTTTTTGTTATATCCGACCTTTCGTGTTCCCATATTTACTATATAGTATAAGATGCTACTTTTCTCTCCTTTAGCAGTGTTTTTTTTTCTTCTTCTTCTTCTTTTTCTTCTTTCCTCAATTAGCTTGTACATTTTGAATGCACATTTTTTTTTTCCAAGCCAGGTTCCTTTTAGCATATGAACTATTTTGGAGATTTTTAAAAGGAAAAAAAAGGAAAAAAAAAAACGACTAACTCAGCCGGAAGAATCTTGATGTCAGGTTGAAATTGTAAAAGAGGACAGCTTGAAGTTGACGGCCTCTAGCCATGTAGGTGTTCACTACAGGAAAACACGACCAACCTCCCATTTTACTAAACGCCAATCAGCGCTGTGCTTTCTTGCTTACAGTGAGTGAATTACATGGTTGCATCAGGAGACGACAACAAACCAGGCTTTGGCAGTAGGACAGCGAGGCACAGATGTAGTTTTGCACCACCTAAGAAGCAAAATAGCACTTATTGATGAGCTGTTGGGGGATCTGTCGGGTAGCATTGGGAGATAACGTGATGGGAAAGAGACAGATTTTAAGCTGTCTGCCATTGTTAGTGCTTGAGCACCATGTTCCTCTCTGACTGGACTTGCTCTTTGGTGCATTGACCCTTTGCTGCTGGTGCCTAAATATACATCCAGCACGGTGCCATCTAGTGGCAGTTTAGCAGGCGCTGAACAGGATGTAGGGTTTAGTCGAGCGGAGAAGGGGCTGTTTTTCCTGAAAAGCACTGCGAAACCCTGTAAGATAGCTTCAGCCAAGTCCGTGTGCAGCCTGTCTGTTCTGTGTGCCTTTACTCATCATGAATAACGGTTTATTGTGCAGCTTTGTTTCGTCTGGGATCAGTTGTGATTTTTTTGCGGTATATTCTTAAATACGTATATATATATATAAATATATAAATATATATTTAAAAAATACAGTAAAACCAACAAAAATATATATATATATATATCTTAACTGTTGATTTATGTAATTTTAAGTCCTAATAGCCACAGCTTTTGTGATTTTTGTGATTTGAACTTTAGGAAGGTGAAGAAAGGCTTTTATTTCTGCCTCTTGATTTGAACCCATTTGATCTGTTTTGCCGTCTTCTGGAGGTTTTTTTTTTTTTTGGATGTTTTGTGAAAAACTTTTTATTATTATTATTGTAAAATGAATGTCATGTTTCTAGTGGTTATTAATCTTGTTACAGAATTGTTTCCTTGTATTAAACTCCTCTGTAAGGAATGCTGTAATCAGCAGATAACTTTTGTTGTGAATTTCACTTAACCTCTGCCCCTGCCCTGGGTTGCCTTCACTTGAGTGTATTTTTTTTTTTGGGAGTGTGGATGTAATCTTTTTGGCAGGGGAGGGGACATTATAATTAAACATTAAAACATTTGAAATATGTTGCACCTTGAAGAAAAAGTGATTACAGAAGTTTTTTATGACCATATATTACCAATTATTACCATTATTTGCGTTAATTTTGCATCTGCCAAGTAATGTAACCTAGACGCACCCGAATAAACACTGTATCCTATTTTGCTTCTTAGTCACTTTATTTGACACAGGACAAAGGCGTGCATTGCAGTATATGAATGGTTTAAAGGAGCGGTATGTAACATTCAGCAGAAATGGAATATACACAAAACTGTGTTTTCATTAGTGTACAAGTACCTGTAACTACAAATCATTGTGTTTTTGTTAGCTTAGAATGAGGAGCAGTTCGACTTCCAACAGAGGTTGACTTTTAGCCCACCATACTGCTACAGTATCCCAGAACGGACAACCCCCACACTGGTTGTTGAGGATACCGTTTATCTTTTTACGTTTAAGTAGCAGCTTGAGTTTGGTGGTGCTAAAGCACTGGCTAGAATACCTTGGAAGAAGAAGAGTCCTTGTCAAAATGTCCTACCATGGCGCATTTATTGGTAGCTCTGTACATAAAAGTCCAGGTAGGATATTTTGAAAACTGGTGTCGCGGTTATTATAACGACAGGATGTAACTGCAAGACCATTTAAGGTGGAACATGAACATGTGACCAAGAAGCTGGCTTTTAGGAAAACATTAGCAGCATTAAATTAATAATTTGGATGTTTAGCCTAAATCAGCTTATCAGAGGGATAGTAGTAATATTAAACTAAGTCTGAACTGAATTAACTTTAAAAACACAGTGGAATGTTTAAAGTACAGAGTTACTACACTGTGCTAATGTCATGAGCATGCTTGGTAAGATTTAGTTGGATGCAATCCGCATCCTCACCGCTAGAGGTCACATACTGCTCCTTTAATACTCTCATCCTAAGCTGGACTAATTTAAAGGGGCCATATAATGTCTGGTATTCAAGGTCCATTTATGACATTTGTTCGCAATGCTATATTTGCTTTTATGTACCACATATAGTGATTTCATTTTTAAATGGCTGTTTTTACATCATTCCTTAGAACAGGCTGTTTTAGGTGCCTTCAAGACTAATCTGTGTAAAGGAGTTCTGTCCTGATTGGCTTGCCTGTATCATTCAAAAAAGCAATTTGGGCTGAAACACGTCTTTTAACTTAAGCCTGAATAACATATATGATACAAAGCAGTCTCAATATACAGATGTTAATGACTGGCTAAAAGGAGTGACTATGGCCAAAGACCATAGTGTGAAGGAAGTAGCTGAATCTGCAGGTGTATGGAAGCGTACGGTCACATGGGTCTACTAGCAGTGGCTAAAAAACAGCGGCGGCTAAAATCAGACATTTTACAGAGGTTATAAAATACACTTATCAAAGGAATAGCTGCACCCCAAGGAATAAACCTTGGTGGTAGGTTTGACATCGTGAGACATGCGAATGATTCAAGTTTCACACTCAGCCACACACGTGACATAAGCAAGGACACACCTTATCGCTGTACCGGACTGACCCCAACAGGCATGATTGCGGACATTTAGTGGGCAGTGATGCCCTCCATGAGTCATCCTATTAGCGCCAGTACCATTGTCAGACGCACGCATAGTTCCAGTACCATTGTCTACATGCACGCAGACCGTTGCGATGACTGCCATTAACACCACATCAACATCACCAAAGACTGCAATGGTGTCGTGCCAGACTGTCATGGAGTGACTCAGAATGGCAGCAGGTCATCTTCAGTGACGAGTCCCGCTTTTGTGTTGGTGGAGATGACCAACGAATCCATGTGTGGAGGCACCGTGGTCAGCACCAAGATGAACGGTTTGTTGTCACATGTCACACGTCCAGAAGGCCTGGTGTCACTCCACGTCCACCCCTACCGCACAATCTGCAGGAACTGTGTGAGAATATTCAAGCTATTCTTTTGATGATGAGTGTGATAATCAACAAGTAATGCAGAATGGAGGTATTTCCACTAGTGGTCTCAGACATTGGGACTGTATTTTGTGACATCACAAAAACATTGGCTTAAAATTGGGTTGATTTTGCCACTTACTGTTCCGCATATGCACTGGTAGAGTGAACACATTCTGTTATGTTAACCATTTATAGTGTCTCAAACTCTGACTTCAAGAAAGCAAGGGAATCTCTGATATTGGCCCTTTAAAGCTTTAGCTGCCTACTATACGGTCTGTGTTCGTGCTCCTCCACTCTGCTGGACTGCTAGGCCTGCCTCTGGTCAGACAGAGAGCTGGAGGGAGTGCGAAGGAAGGAAGGACGTTGTGAGGGTGATGATGTCATGATGGCTATAAAACTAATTTGCTCGTTAAGGCCGCTGCTCCTGGAGACCTGTTGCCATGGGAGCCTGTTGTCCTTGACGACTGATGGCAACAACATGGGCGGCCGAGAGACAAGGAGATTAAAGCACTGGGAGGTGTAGCTGATCTACCATGCGTTATAATTAGACCACACTCAGCAGCTGACCCACAGACTGGAATAGAGAGCATTAATATAGGTAGATATTAATCCCATCCGAGGTGGGAAATCTGACGAATCCACGGAATGCTGCATGCCTTCATGGTATACCTGATATGATGATGCATCACTTCAGATCCAGAATGCAGTATATCATTATTGCTAAGCCTTCTTAGTGATATACACTCATCATCAAAAGAAGAGCTGCATAAATAGATTCACCCCAGCAAGAAGGAATTAACCAACAGCAATGAAACTTGGTGTGTAGGTTTGGCACTGTGAGACACGATTGTGGACATTCAGCGGGCAGTGACCTCCTCCACGAGTCATCCTGTTAGTGCCAGCACCATTGGCAGACGGCTGCACGACGTAGGACTACATGCACGCAGACCGTTACGACAACTGCCCTTAACACCACGTCAGCGTCACCAAAGACTGCAATGGTGTCGTGCCAGAGTGTCATGGAGTGACTCAGAATGGCAGCAGGTCATCTTCAGTGAGGAGTCCCGCTTTTGTCATGATGGAGACATCCAACGAATCCGTGTGTGGAGGCACCGTGGCCAGCGCCAAGATGAACGGTTTGTTGTCACTTGTCACACGTCCAGAAGGCCTGGTGTCTCTCCACCTCCACCCCTACTGCACCATCTGCAGGAACTGTGTAAGGTTATTCAAGCTGCATGGGATGGATTATTGCAGGACACTATTAGGAACCTCTACAACTCCATACTGAGACGTCTGGCATCTTGTGTTACCAAACATGGTGACTAGACTACTTCTGTATGTGTTCAGTAAATATTGCCCATATCAGTGTAAATTTATCATAATTTATTTTTCCTGGTAACCTCTATAGCACTACAATCCCACACTTCCTTCTGGGTGCAGCTATTCTTTTGATTTATGAGTGTATGTGGGCTACAAATACGCAATTAGCACTATATGCATTATATTCCAGACAGGGAAGAATGTAGGTACTCTCCTGAACAGACACATTATTAAAATCTTTGTGCTTTACCATAAAAGTACCACTTCCAAGGCCCAGTGTTGAGCAAAACACAATGCTGCTATGCATTAAATGCAACAGCAGTCAGGTGCAAGGTGTAGCTGCTTTTAATTGAGGGTAAAGCATAATTTGGAGACCAATACAGGGGAAATAACTGACCTATGACATGTGCTTTTAGAGAAAACCAGGCACAACCTTTAAGACTTAATCTTTAACTGTGTAAGATGTTATTTAGCTGAAATGATAACACAGCGACAAGGTTACTGAACAAAGACTGATGTTTGATGACCAATCATCACATGGTTAAAGGGGAACTTCACTGATTTCTCAAAATACTATATTATCAAGTAGTTGACACGTTAAGTCATTCAGTGCGTTTTCGTGTGAAATGCTTCTTTCATTCTACAGAAACCTGCAACACCAGAATTGTTCACAGTGGAGGTGATAGGAACCAGACGTCCACCTCTAAAAGCCCCCACTGCAGAAAGTTATTACATGAAGTTGTTAGATATATGCTGTCAAATAAATTGGCCATATTTGTATTGTAAATAGAGGTGGGATGATACCACCGATACTGATACCACAACTTTGAGTATCTGCTGATACCAATCCGATACCGATACAGTAAGGTATTTGTAGAGCCCACAATATGACTCAGTTACATAACACTGCTGTTTCTTTTTATCTAGACTCTTTTCTGATTGGTCAGCACCATCAAACCTTCAAAATCAAATTTCAAATGCAACTTTGGGCAACTTAGTGAAGCATTTACGTGCTTCTTAACCCTGGTCCTGGAGGCACCCTGCCATGCCCATCTCAGTGGATTCCCTGCTTTAACAACACCCATCCCCCCCCCCAGGGTGTCACCAGGACGAGGGCTGAGAAACACTGGTTTAAGATAATTGATCATAACGCGTTATACTTTATTCTTCATCCGATATCCGATCCAGTGATTTGGCAAGTATCGGACAGATACCCATCCTGAGTATCATGTTGGCGCATCCCTAGTTGGAGACCCCTGGTTCCTATCACCACGTCACATCCTTAAGCATACTTGGAGCCTAACAGACAATAAGACTGCTAATCTCTTTAATAAACACGTTATATTGCAACAAACCATGCTATTTCTGTATGTTGTGGCTCTTTTTGAACCTCCTCCTGGGATAAAGAATCACATTCAATTTGTGACTTTTTAATGTAGTTGCTTTATTATTTCGCCAGAGGGCGACGGAGTGACGCATTGGCCGCTCCAGCAGAAGCCAGACTGGATTTTTTTTGTTTTTGGCTCTCCAGGAAAAAGCATCAGTGTGCACACTGTAAACACTTAGGGGTGAATTCTATATATATTCATATACAAAATAATAGGTGACTAATTGTAGTCGACGAGAGTGTTTGAGGACATTAAAAGTATTTAAAATGTTAATGACTCTTATACATTAGACAGGGACGTTTTATATTTCATTGGCTGCATCTTAAATGGCTCCATACTGCCTATACAACGACCCAAATAACGCTTTATGTCCAAGGAGATGGAGATGGGATGGCATAACGTTCACTTTTTTATTTAC
>CM067499.1:21716076-21731733 GCA_034552555.1 Semaprochilodus insignis
GTGATCAGTCTTTTTTCTTCTTCCTCCCTGCTTCCCTTTCTCTTTCCCCCTTTTTTCCCCCCTTCTCTCTTTCTCTCTTCCCCATCTTCCATTAACCCCCCACCACCCCCCCACCCTCTGAAGGTTGTTTTTTCTCCTGTGGTGTTTGTGTGGAGCGTGCCACACACCCACTCCACAACAACGACGGCTTTTGCTTGCATCTTCCAGTGTTTCTTCTGTCAGCAAGTTCAGCAGAGCTGTAACTCATCCAGTGCCAGTGCCGACGAGCCCAGTGAGGAGAATCACGACTGTGAGATGGTGAAGATGACCAAGTCGAAAACCTTCCAGGCCTACCTGCCCAACTGTCACCGCACCTACAGCTGCATCCACTGCCGAGCACACCTGGCAAACCACGATGAGCTCATCTCAAAGGTGAGCAAACAGGTTTGATGGATACAGAAACAGTTCCATGCAAACCAGCCAACGCATGAGCACGCAATGCCACTATCCGTAGAACTGCTTTTTCAGCAGTGATTATTTGACAGTTTGCACAATGAACACACCTATTTATATGCATTAATTACATTATAATGAAGGAAGGTTTGAAAGATCATGCCAGATTTTTATTGCTTGGCCTCCAAAAGCTAATATCTGCAGTCTGTCTGATAGTTGTAGTGAGAATGCATGACCACTTTTGGTGTTGGATTGTGGTAAAATTTGTCATTAATAAGGGCACATGCCCTCGAAACTCTATAGTCTGTGCTCTTTTAATGTCTCTCAATACCACAACCAAAAGGAGCTAGCTGTTGAAATGCTATCATTAACTATCGGGACATTGTTTTTGGTTGGTCCATGGGCTAAGTGCAGGCTTACTGTTCTCTGTACAGTGTTGCCCAGAGCACCTGCACCCCCTTCTTTGAGCTCCACCATCAGGCATTTACCCCAGAATTGCCCATGATTGTCCTTAGACATTCTCGTTAAGAGATCATGCTTATCATAATCAAGTCATAATCAAGTCTTAATCAATAACCAGAGCCATACACAGAAAACATAGATTCACACTTGTGCACATTCTAATTCTCACCTAACAACACAATGCGTCTATCCTCTCTTGGATCGTGCTCGTTCCCATGCAGCTCACCCTTACAACCTCTGTAATAGGTTTAGGGCTGATCCGCCACACTGGGTTTTGTTGTTTGTGAGAAACAGGCACACACACACACACACACACACACACACACACACACACACACACACTCACCTAAGCAAACAGTATACATCTAGTGTTGTCACTGATTAGCCGTGGAGGCACGTGCTGCGCTTCCAGACGCCAAAGCCGATAATGCTGTAGTCGGAGATGATCCAACTCCCACCATGCACTGCACCTGTCAGGATCAATCACTCCTACCTGTATTCCAAACAGGATCCCTATGATTGTTTTTGTTTACCTGTTTCCCCGTTTGCCTCTAGGTTGTTTGTTTTTTTGGCTCTTTTAATGACCGAAGGTTGGTTTGTTTACATTGGCAAAGACAATATGGCTCCTGTATGTGTTCATTGTACTGTAGGCCAGCACTTGTTGTGCCTGTGTGAAACTAATGTGAAAGTGATATGGAAAGTTTGCTTTAACTGAACAGTGGCTTCCTGTTCTGCGGTGAGCTCTTTTGAGTCATTGCCATCTTTCAGTGGTAAAGCTAAGACATGTATTTTGACCTAGTGTGCTTGAGGAAACAACACTTCATAACAGCTGTATGAAACTGCTGAACACGCTCTGAAAGTTTCTTTCTGCCAGTGAATTTTTTTTTTTCTTTCCCTGGATCGTTTGTGACTCCCAGACAGAATGTCGCTTGGCCTGTATTTCCAGCCCGTTATTAGAGAAAGAATTAAGCGGCCGTTCTTTTTCTCCAGACTACTTTTAGGTTTTGCACTCTATTTTTAAACACGTGCGCACGTCACTGATTTTCCCATAGCATGCTGCCGTCCGTGTCGCCCATACAGGCGCAAACAAACCCTCTCCACCCAAACAAGAAGCCGGCAATCAAATCAACCAATCACATCTCCTGTCGGCTTATCAAAGAACAGCAGCAGACTGCCATAAAGCTAAACAAACAGTACCCAATGTAGGTAGGCTAAGCTGATGGTTATCTGCTGGATATTTAACAGTAATGGCTGCATTTTGACGTTCAGATTATGCAACTCAGGCTCAGATCCAGGGTTCTAAGGAAGCTTCCCCTCTCTACCTCTTCTCTCCTATCAGTGATACTTTATCAGGCTGAACGCATTCGTAATGTCATAAAAACAACTCATAATGTAGAGAATTTGTGTTGGGCTGTGTCGTCTTTAATGCCCTCTTTACTGATAAGTCAGTACTGGGAATTTTTGAGACTGCATAGATGAGGTGGATACTGTTTAAGGGAATGAAGCCGGTCCTGCATTTCCTGAATAACTCCTGTGTGTTTTTCCAAACAGGTGCTCTGCCACATGTTGATGCAATTTTGTGCTTTGTTTACCAGAAGGGTTGTTGTAAATACAGATAGTTCCAGTTCTAAAGTCTGATTGGCAGAGCAATTAAATAATTGTTGATTAAATAATCTTCAACTGGGCTCCTAGAACTGCTTTGGTGAAAGCATTGTTTATTATTGATGTGCACTGGTATGGGAATTCGGGATCTATATTTGGCACCCATGGTACAAATGCCCAGTTGTGGACAGTAATCAAGTAAATGTAACTGATTAGTCGTGTGTTTGTGTACATGTACTGAAGTGTTTCCATTCTGGGGGTCACCAATCAGTGTACAGCGGTCACTTTGTTTTGAGCTTGTTTTGACCTGTTGGACAGAGCTTGGTTCTAGCTAATGGAAACTGTTCTCCTTCAGTGTTCTGTGCTCATGATCATTTGAATAGACGTCAGTGTCAGACTAATTAATGAGCTTCTATTAAAGACTGGTGGACTGAGAGACACTAGAGTCTCTTCACCTACACTGAGCTGATTAAGAGTCTTGTTCCAGAAATGATAATAGGACATTAGAGCCATAATAAATCATGCTCCTGTTACTCTCCATACTTAAGTACATTTGAAGGTAAATACTTTAGTACTTTTACTCCAGTGAAGGTCTAAAGGGAGGAACTTCTACTGACACTGGAGGAATATTTTACCTTGGGTATCTCTACTTTAACTCAACTACATGGTTTGAGCACTTTGTTTATCACTGCAAATGCCAAGATTTTCCATGCACGTGTCTGGGGAAAATGTCAGTACCGATACTTAAGTTGTACAGAAATGGCATTACAATTAACTGAATATTATTTATTTGTAGTACAGTAAAAGGAATACATTGCTGACATTTTGGCATCGTAGACAGGCTTCCCCTAAACGTTCTGCTTTTCTGGGGTATTAATTATGTGCCAATGCCAATTTGACGCCAATATCCATATTAGAATAGTAATGTAGTAAATTGTTGAACACTTTATCACATTTATACATCATATGTATGTTATAAAACCAGTAAACCACCGGAGACCACATGTCAGCGATTTTGCTACCTCGGTCAGTGCCAAGCAACACTTACCCTTGGTAAAATCACTGTAACTCATGACCTCTCGTGGCTTATTGTTCTCCTCTAGAGAAGCTGATTGACTCAAGAACCCCGTCAGTTATGTCATTGCTGTTGATTTGTTGGTGTACTGGATAGGAGGCCAGTATAAGGCCAATCAAATGAGGAATGAGGCCATGACATTTATAAAAGGAGTGTTCAGTCAGCAGGCCTCCAGAGGCAGGACAGCCCATGTGTCAAAACACACCAAGTAATGCTCTTAGCACTTAGAAGGCTCTACATGCTCTTTGGAGGTGAGCTAGAGTAGGTGGGAAAAGGAGTCGCCGTGCTTTTCTTCCTCTCCTTCTCTCTCAGCAGTAGCCAGGGCCTGGCATTACCCATAAGCTGATTATGTCACTTTGGGAAGATCATATTCTGAGTCTTTCACTACCCATCCGGCGCATGCTAACGGCTCTGTGTTAGCCCATTCAGCAGTTGAGCCTCATTTAGTTCTGTATCCAAGAGTTAGAGCTGGAAAATTATACCGCGAAGCGGCTGAGCGATTACTTGACATTTTGTTGAAGATGCCACTGCTGATGGCCCAGTTTTCAAAGTGTTTAAAGAATGGAGGGTATTGTTGGCTCTGCAAGTGGGAGAACGGCAGAATTTGCTTTGCATGTTGGACATTTTAGACTTTTACTTTGTTCAGGCCATGCTTTTATTTCCATGGTGGGCCATCTTGGAGAATTTTCTAATGCCGCCATCCGCTTTTCGAAGTACAATGATTAAATGATTAATGCCAGATTCACTCTCGGTGCATTCCCCCCCCATTCAGAGAGCTGCGTATGTCACTCCATTAAGTCTTTCCCATCCTCTTATCGATGCCGATGTGAGGCGTCACTTTTTTGGACTGTCAGAAGGCTGCCAAGAACTGGAGCAGCATTAAAAAGCGGATTAACTAGCCTAGCGCTGGCCAAAGAAAAGCTCGACTCACATGCTGGACCCTTGGAGAGGCATCAAACAAAGCAGGATGGTGGAATGTGCGCTCCATTGTGAAAAGGCTAAGCTAAGGGCTCCCTGCAGTAGGTCTATAGGCAAACCATCCTGGTCTTACATACGCATGCATGCGCATGCACTGTCGTCCATGTAGCCCATCCATCTGCCATCTGCTTGAAACTGAGTCTCCTTGCTTACAGATAGTGGTCAGACCACTTCATTACCAGCGTTGGGTTTAAGCGGTAGCAAAAACTTGTCAGAGCAGAGAGTTTTATTTTACCTTCATTTAAGGTGGTAGTAACTTCAAGCTCCTGCATCTGCCGCTACACAAAGGTGATGGGGCTATAAATACCTAGAAGATGTGGTGCAGCGCAGCGAATGTCTTGTTCACTGTGTTGGAAATGGGTCGCAAAGCAGATGTTAATGCTTGGCAAAAAGGAGTGGTTGCATTTGGGCGTGCCAAAGACCATAGTGTGAAGGAAGTAGCTGAGTTTGCAGGTGTATGGAAGCGTACAGTCATACGGGTCTATCAGCAGTGGCTAAATCCCAGTCTACAGGACTTCTCCTCAGTATTGTGCCAGGGAAGGGATCCACCAAATCTGGCTTAACTCCTCCGCAATTTGTTGCAGCACGAGTGTATGAACTTTGTTGTGGCCTACTTCCAGAAACGTGTCCAGTCCATGCAAATTCACAAAAAACTGTTCATCTTGGCCCTGCCTATGGTGCCTTCACACACGGACTGGTTGGTCATCTCCACCAAGACAAAAGTGGGACTCGTCACTGAAGATAACCCGCTGCCATTCTGACAGTCTGGCACAACACCATTGCAGTTTTTGGGGACGTTAACGTGGTGTTAAGGGCAGTCGTCGTAACAGTCTGTGTGCATGTAGTCCTGTGTCGTGCAGCCGTCTGCCTTTGGTGCTGGCACTAAGAGGATGACACATGGAGGGCATCACTGTTTGCTGATTGTCTGCAGTCGTGGCTGTTGGGTCAGTCAGGTACAGTGATAAGGCCCATCCTTGAGCGTGAAACTTGAATCATTCACGTGTCTCACAATGTTAAACCTACCCACTCATTGTCATTCCTGTCAGTTGATTTCTTCTGGGTGCAGCTGTTAGTGCAACTTTTCTTTTGATGAGCGCGTGTGTGTGTGTGTGTGTGTGTGTGTGTGTGTGTGTGTGTGTGTGTGTGTGTGTGTATATATATATATATATATGTGTGTGTATATGTATATATGTGTGTATATGTATATGTATGTATGTGTGTGTGTGTGTGTGTGTGTGTGTGTGTGTGTATGCGTGTGTATATGTATGTCTGCCCACAAGCCATCTTTATCATGCTGCATTAAATCTTGCTTTGAAGGTTGAGTTTTGACCTTATTCTGCAGCAGTTATTTGTTTAGGGCTGGCTTGTTTTAATCCTGTTACTGGAAAGCTCTTCTCTTCCTTCTGCCTCAGTGCACCCAACAGATTACCCAGCCCTGTTTATCAGATAGAGCCTTGCACCTCTTAACTGCACCTGCAATCAAGCCCTGATTGAAAAGGCTGGAACAAACGCGCCATTGACTGCCGCTTCTCTCAGGACCAGGTGCCTTTGATAGGAACAGTAAATGACCCACTTGTCCTGTTTTAACAACACGGATCTCAAGTTACTTTAGCGGGCTGGTGGGAGCCGGGCAGGAGAGAGACGAGCTGGTTCGAGTCGAATGGGTCTACCTGCCAACGCAGACGTAAAGACATGCAGGGACTTTGGCTAAGAATGGGCCGATTGTTTGGGTCGTGAAAAAAGCTTTGGCTGGGTGTAGGCACAGAATCCTCATCTTTTTGTTAGATGGTTTGAAGTCTCCAGATGGGGCTGCTGCTTTTTGATCTTCCATGACCGTTCCGTAACGGAGATCACTGGGAGTTAGATTTAGGAAATTATCCAGACGGGTGTTTATGCCCAAGATCTGTTTGAACTGCTTTTCAGAAGGTGTTATTTCTTAAGACATCACAGCAGTGGCATACATTTTTACAAATTACAGTAATTTTGAATGAGAATTCGACAGTGTTTCTGATATTGCTCTAAATGTGGGTCTCTTTGTTAGTGGGTCAGTGGAAAGGAAGGCTGTCGTGAGCTAATGATTCCCTTTTAAAAATGCACTTTAATTAACCCAAATGGGGAAAAGGTTATTCTTTCACTAACTCCATGTACGGCGGAGTTCCTCAGGCACAGTACCTTCACACGTACTTCACGCACCCCTTGAGCTAGGAAGTGATGTCAGATGCGCCACAGGAAATGAGTGTAATCGGGGAAAAGTTTCACTCGGTCAGATAGCATGCCCTTTGCCCTCATTGTTATGCCCCCGACCTCCTGCTGTTATTGCAACAGTTGGCAGGCATGGCCTCTCCAAGCCTGGCAGCCAGAAAAGGCCCTGCGGCCATGTCCAGAGGCTATAGGGGCAAACATGCATGGCTAAATGCAGATCTTTACAGGCCAAACACACAACCTCCTGGAATTCTGAGCCAGTTCAGCAACTCGAGCAGAATTGTTTTCCAGAATCGTTTTGTCTGGCTGTACAGAAAGGGCACAGATAACGAACTGAAGCTGAAATGAAGGTTCCTTGTAAATTTGCATCACAAAAAGGAAGTACTTTTCTTTCAGGAGAAAATGCAAAGACACAAAGATAATGTGAGCTATTTGGTGAGAAAGGCACGTTGTGTAAAATTTGCCTTTGGCTAAAGGTGGGTCAAATGACGTCTATGGAACTCTGCCCCATTGGCTTGTAGTCTTATTGTTTGCCATTGCTGATATGCAGGGAAACACTGTTTTCACTTCATGGATCTCAATCAATCAAAACAGAGGTCATTTACAAATTTCAGACTTCAAGGCACAGTAACAAACACAACTTGTCTTACTCAAGGGATCTTACTTAAGGGATAAAGAAAGCCTGGAAAATGACCTTGTAAAAATTAATTGCCACTGTTTTTGGTACATAAATGAATGGAAATATCGTAAGTGAACCTCAGGGGATTAAGGGAGTTCCAGAAGAACGTAGGATTTGGGCCTTTTGAGTAGGACAGCACTACATTTTAGTCATATTCTGTCTATAAGCGAATCAAATGCATGCTAATTTGACTCAAATTGGTCATGTGCATGTCTGCAACGTACAAGTAAAGATGAGACTGTATGCTCCTGGAAACAGTTAACATATGGTTTAAGTAATGAGAGAATTCTGCTCTTCCAGAGTGTAATGAATGCATGAAATATCAGTCAAATCTAAACAACCATCCGATGCAATTACTGGTAGGCATAATTCCTCCTCTTCTCTTCCCTTTGGAAAGTGTTAAATGCAGCCATGTGGAACTTGTGTAGCTATTTATTTCATTATTTAACATTGTATTGGTTCAGCCGTGGTATACGAGTTGTTTAGGCTAAAGGAGTGGCCGACTGCATTAGCCTGCACTAAGCCTGCACTCAGGTCATCTGCAGTGGAAAAAGTAAAGCCGATTCTACCGTCTGTCTCAGCCTCGCTGACTGTGGATGACAGCCGTCTAGCAGAGACATGCTGGCTCACTTCCACACGTACCTGAGGCTAACACCTAGTGCTGCAGCAGTGAAAAGCAGGCTGTCATGCATCTGAGTGTTGCTTACTGACTTGTTTCTATAATGAGAGAGCTTGCAACAAGGGCAGGAGCAACTATGCAATAGCAGAATGCTCTCCATATGTGCCTCAAGGTCTTTTCAAGTAATGCTTTTCAATAAAATGGTCTTTTTAAACCTGCAGCGTTTTTAAACGTGTCAATACTCCTAACTTTCAGTGTTTTCAGTTCTAAATAATGGCACTGCTAATATATGCCAAAAAACATGCCCAGTTAGTTTACATTATGGATAGCCTTATCCTTATCTTATTAATTCCATTTTTCATGAAAATAGTGTTAATGACCAGCATATTTATGTGCTGCTAACCTAAACTTGCATAAATTATATAATACAACACAGGTGGTAAAAAAAATTTGCAGTTCACACTATGTATCGCCATAGTCAGGTATTACCACTGTTGCATGCATTTTGCTGCTTCAACATCCTGTTTCCAAATCAAGTACTAAGTAAATCGTTTCTTGAGCTTGTATGGAGTGGAGGCTTCATGTTGCTCAGTCTTGGATGTTCCCCAGGATTGTGTGTTTTGAGTGAGACTGTAACAGAAGGCTTGTTTGTCCTTGCAGCAGGCTAGAGGATGGCTCTTGATGGGGGGATACTGTACATGGCACGTAGACACAGTGCCGGACTGCACTAGCCTCACTGATCTGTGTTAATGCGCCGAGATAGAAACTAAAGCGGGCTAATGCTTTTAAAACCACCAGGTCAGAGAGGAAGATAGAGAGAAGGGGAAAGAGAGAGTGAGTGAATGAGATAGTGAGAGAGTGAGAGGCTTAAAACAAACTGCCTGCAAGAGCTTGAGATGCTGAATGGAAAAGCAGGGGAAATTAAAGTAATATTCCAGCGTTTTTCAAACTAATCTCTGTTTGCGGCAACTCTAGCATATGTTCGATTACCAGGGACAATAATCTGGACATGTTTTGCTTCATTTAATAATAGGGAAAAAAACCACTCAGCTCTGTTGTAGTAGATGCCAGTGGGCGGGTGTTAAAGCATCTGCCTATTGGCTTCTATGTATAAGCATGTTTTGTTTGAGTCAATGGCTTTTCTTTTGTTTTGCTGAGCTTATGGAAAAGCATCGAAATAATTGGTTGTGGTAACTGATTATATGATATAGATGCAGCAAATGGATATTAGGTTGAAGAAGGCCAGAGTTTGTGGCCCAAGAAGACACTTGCATTCGAAGTTTTAGTCTCCCCCCCCAACACACTTTAATAGCCATGTTTGGTCAGACAGTAATTGCATCAAATTAGATTTTGTCAGAATTCTTTTCTGTATCCACTGTGTGCTAATATGATGGTGTTGTGACCCTGGTGTCCCCCCATCCCCCCGACTAGATGTTCCAGCTGACATCAAAGGTGCCGTTCCATTGGCTCACTACATGAAATAGGATCTGAAATAAAATAAGGTGGTGAATACGCTGGAGTTACACCAAGAGCAAGAGGTAATGATTGGCCCAGCCAAACAATACCTAATTAAATAACCTGGTTTGGCTGATGTCTTGACAGACCAGCACATCAGTCGGGACCTCTACAGTCACCGCAATGGCAGTGTTCTAAATGCATTTGTATTATTATGGCCACAAGATTCGCCAGCTTGGTGGCCTGAGTGTCCAGTGCAAGGTTTTATATCCGTCTGCTCCTCAGTACTCCTTTAATGGGCAGTGTGTTCGCCCAGCAGTCAGTGCAGGGCTCACAGATTTATTGTTTTTATGAGGAGGGTTAGAGAGGCATGCCTGTTCTTTCATTCTCTCCACCCAAAGCAGCGCATGTGGAGCACAAAGCATGGAGTGTTGTAGGAAAAATCTCTCACACTCCGTGTACGTAGTACTGTAATTGCCGTCTTAATATAAAGTGATCTCAAACTTCTAGACAAAAGAGCTGTTTCATAGTAACGCACACGCGCAAGCACATTATGAATTGATGAAATGCACATGTTGGCCTGAATCCAGAGCTTGGCAGTCATGGTTTAGGTGGACTTCGCACGAACACCAACTCCTTATTCTTTTTCTTCCTCTCAGTGTTTCTCCCTCTTTCTCACACACACACACACACACACACACACATAGGAGCATAAACACTCCCCCATATACAATGAACCCCAGCTTCCAAGCAAAAGTACTGGTAAACAAACTTCCGCACCTAAGAACACAGAGAGTAAACACATGAAAATGTATGGTGGCCTTAAGCCAGGTCTTAGGTGCCATGCTTTAGATGGACTTTCTTCAGAGACCAGCAAACACACATTCACATGCATAGAAACACAGACCCTATTGTTTTCTGGTTAGAATGGAATGGAATACAATAGAATACAATAGATATCAATATATACAAGGTCCTAAATTTCCCTTAGCCATAACTTAAGAGTGTCTACCTGGCTGTTAGGTGTCTTTATATTTTTATCTTTATCTAGGCTCACCTGTGACTGAAACGTACCTAATAGCATGTAATGCATCCACGAGCACAAACAACAGCTGTGATTCGATTTGGCATTTACTGGACAAGTTTCTGGATGCAGGCCACATCAACGTTCAGTCACTCTTTCAGCACAGAATTGTGCAGCTAGCCAGATTTGGTGGATGCCTTCACTATTATACCGCAACCTCTTCCCTCATAACTCATTGAGCCACTGTCTTTTGCATTATGTTAAATCGGACCTTTTATTTCCTTTAGCGTGTTATAAAGCTGTTTCTTCATGTAAACAGTCTTCCTGAAGTACATGCTGGAGGGAGAAACTGTCTCCCACAGAAACCACTTTTCTCAGCTCCCTGAAACACCTTGTTGGAATTGCAGCTCTTTTTTTGTCTGTTACAAGGTGACATCATCTTATAACACAATACTTACTGCCTGCCTGTAGGGGTGTAAGTTGTAGCAGGATACTGCCACTGTTTTCAACTACTCAAAAGGCCCAGGAGCTCTAACAGAGCTTTTCAGACAGTGGATGAATACAGTTTTCTAGTATGAAAAATATATTGTGTTATGGAAAACATGTAAATCTCCTTGAGTAGTTCAAAATATTAAACAATATGAGCATTGAAAATTAGAATAATGAGTCATTTTTACCCTTTAAAATCTCATGACAAATAGACTAATCAAAATAGTCTGTTTGGTCTATGTACAGTTGACAGAGGGCTGCAAAACAGCCATACAGAGAGCTAATAAAGGCTCAGATCACTCGGTGCACAGTGAGACTCGAATGTGTTAATGGAAACTCAATTAATTCTCATTTATTTTAGTGTTTGAGAAGCATTTGAATGGAAACCTTGCTTGCATAAGCTGAGCACTGCTTATTAGATGTCATGGCTGTCAGTCACCTTGTCCCTTTGTTTCTATTTCTCTCCTCAGTCATTCCAAGGCAGCCAGGGACGAGCCTACCTCTTCAACTCAGTGTAAGTACTGCATGTACATCAATGCCCCAATCAACTCCCAATGGAGTCTGCTCTGTGTCAAGTCAGTACTGATGTAGTACATTTCAGTCAGTCATGCCTTGTACCCTCCATCGTTCCGTTAATGTAATTAACATGCTGCTAAGTCTTGCTGCCCCTTAACTTCTGTAGCAATGTCTGACAAGCTTTTCAGCCAGGAGTGGCAACTACAGCGGTCTCAGTGGCACAGTACACGATTTACACTGTGAAATTGTTTTGGAGCAGTGGACGAAAAGATCTCCAGTATGCATTTGAAAGCTACTTACATAACGTCTTGAATCCCTCTCTGCAGCCTAATAGCGCTAGACAGACTAGTGTCAGACAAGGTCCTACAGATCACAGTCAGAAGGGCATCAAATAAGGATCCATGTTGATGAAATTGAAATAAAGGAGGAGAGTTGTTCCTGTGTTGCAGGGAAGGTTGAGGTACAGTTATAGGCATATGCATACATGCATTCTCAAGTAATGGTCCGCCGACACCAGTCACCTAGTTCTATGCAAATTCAACATCTGAAACCAAGAGAGGCCTCCAAGGCTGAGCAGGTGGTAAATAGTATGGTTTAGTTTCTCTATGTGATCGATAGGCAGCCTTGCTGTAGTGCTCAACGGGCTGATGCTGGATTTTCAGCTTTACTCTAGCTGAACAGCAGCCGACAATGCATGTGCGTTTGAGGGTGATCTCATAGGGCAGATGTAGAGTAGGTTTGGGTAAGAGTACACTTCAAAGAGGAAGTCCACTGATTTTATTTTCTTAGCTAAATTTCAGTATTGTTAAATCATAGAGCTCTAAACCGAGTCTTTCTTTACAGCGCTGGTGATGGGGACCAGACATCACAATGTCTGCATTGCAAATATAAGGATTTTATTTACTATACAATATGACCAGTGAACTTGCATGTGTCTTACCCTGTATGTTCCTCTCCGCTATGTATGTTTCTGTCCAGGAGCTTATAAAATCATTGTAAAACAACATTTGAGGCAGTGTATTCATGTCATAACTTTCTGTGAGAATGCTTAGGAATGTCCGGTTCCTTTGTCCAACAAGGTGTTCTAGGTTTTAGGTTATATCTGGAGCATTTAATTATGCAGAAAGTTTGAAAAATGTAAAAGCTTTTCATGCAGAGCAGACTGCATTTTGCCAAATCAGCACTGTAATCATGGCTCTGAGGAACCAAACCTGAGGATTTTGTGCAGAAAGTTGTAATCAGTACTGAGTTCTGCTCTCTCAGTATGCCATGAGTAATAAACCATAATCAAGCCATAAAGTAATATGATATTAAGTTTGAAAATCACTTCCACCCACCCAACGTTTTTCTCCCTTTAGGTCTAACTGTTCTAACTAAAATGGCCCATAAACAGGGCTGCACCATACAACGTGTTGGTTATCATCACAAAACATTCACAGAACTGACGTTGCAGAAGACTGATCTATGCAAATGAGCCCTCTAACCAATCACTCAGTGTTTCATGAGCATCCTGATCAACATCAGATGTTCCTAATCAGTGTTTTGATGGGCACTGCAGGATCCAGGAAAACAAATCATAATTTGGATCAAAATATTGCAAGCTGATTGTTAAATGGGTCGCTGTAAGAGCCTCTGTAATGGCGGGTTAATCTGAATGGCTTTGTTTACATCTCAGCCATTAAAATTACATCAGGTGTGTTCTGATATATTGCAAGATCATTCTCAGTATGGAATGAGTATGAGGTGAACATGTCTTTTAGCAAGGGGTCAGTGAATCTTATCAATGAATAGTGATGCTTAAACTGTTTACACAAAGTAATCTCTCTCTCTCTCTCTCTCTCTCTCTCTCTCTCTCTCTCTCTCTCTCTCTGTCTCTGTCTCTGTCTCTGTCTCTCTCTCTGTTCCTCTCTCAGGGTGAATGTGGGCTGTGGTCCAGCCGAGGAGAGGGTTCTCCTCACAGGTTTACACGCCGTGGCGGACATCTACTGTGAAAACTGCAAAACCACTCTGGGCTGGAAATATGTACGTTTCTGTTTTTGTTTTTCTGCTTTTCTGACAGCCAGTAGCTAAAAGTTCTCAAGGCTATGTGGTTGACCTTTGATTCTGAGAGTCTTGTACTAAATCTGCTTTCAGGGCCGTTTCTTAGTGTTTATAAATCTCATGTGAAATTCCATTCGGAAAAAAATGCACCTCAAATGAATATATGAAGAGTTTAATTCCAGAATGCTATATATCCTTTTGCATGGGATCTTTAATGCCTGTTTTAACGGTTGTAGAAGCAGCACAGGGCATGCGGCCAACATGCTTATTTTCCCATAAGGTTTCCCCCATATTCCTTATGTTCTGAATACTTTGCTTTTTTTGTATTATAATGGATTATGTTACCGAATACATCTAAGACAGTGTATTCAGTGTTCAGCCATCACCACGTTTTGCAAAATGTATTGCCCAGTCCTGTCCATTTGTATCAGTTTTGGAGGTAATAAGGGTTTTCCTTGGATAACACATAATAGACAACACATTTTTAGTTCTGTAATACAGATGGCATTAATTACAATATAGGATTGATACTTTCTGTGTGAAGCCGACTCACAGGAATGTTACCGTTGCAATTAGTGAGTGAATGTGCTTATAGCTTATTTGGCGTTGCACAAATGAGTCATACTTATTGGTGTAGCTTATATGCATTATTAGCCATGCATGATAATTTTAGGTAAAATAAATTTTGAAAGATAGCCTTTGCATTGTTTTGTGGCTCTTCTGAGCCCTCCGAGTGTCCTCGGTAGTTGAGCACTGCAGTGTGAGCAGGTTCATCCAGTTCCTGTGTGTGTTTGTGCTCATTTATTTATGTCTCCAGCTATCCTGTTTCTAAACTAGCAGTGTGCTAAAGGCTGATAGATTAGATGTGTAGCTTCCAATTGCTCCTGCTGCATAACAATGACAAGCAGGCAGCTTTTTTGTTCTTATGCGCACCATCTGTAATGGGATTTTGCCTTCCTTTTTAAATACACAGTAAAATATTTGAACCTGAGCAAAATGTAATGAGTTCCACGCACTTGAGAGAGTGAGAGTATAAATGAGAGACAGAGACACTTTTCTTCCTCTGATTAAACAGGATCACTCCAAAATGCTCTAAAGAAGTTTAGCACTCACAGACGGAGCTTGTTAGACTGCAAGTTTTAGATTAATGTCACCACACATACAGTAGTGGAACTGGTTTAACCTGCAGCTGTGCTCATATCAGTCATGAGGATGTAAAAACTCCAGATGAGGTTTTGAAACTGGGTATCTGAAAATCAGTTTTACTAGCTGTCATCTATCCAATGATTATACTCTTGGGTTTTGGAAGTAGCCAGTGTGACTGTAAAGGAGTGAAGGGTATAACGTATATTACCATTCATTCCCTTTTTACAAGTGCAAATTACACTCACCATCAAAAACCTATTGCACCCAGAAGTAAGGGTTGGATTGCAGTGCTATTCAGAAGGTTCCTAATGGTGTCCTGTGATAATCCATCCCATGCAGCTTAAGTATTCTGACACAGTTCCTGCAGATTGTGTGGTAGGGGTGGAGGTCAAGTGACACCAGGCCTTCTGGACGCGTGACATGTGACAACAAACCGTTCATCTTGGTGCTGACCGCAGTGCCTCCACACACGGATTCGTTGGTCGTCTCCACCAAGACAAAAGCGGGACTCGTAACTGAAGATGACCCGCCGCCATTCTGAGTCACTCCATGACAGTCTGGCACGACACCATTGAAGTCTTTGGCGACATTGACGTGGTGTTAAGGGCAGTCACTGTAACGGTCTGTGTGCATGTAGTGCTGCCTCGTGCAACCGTCTACCAATGGTGCTGGCACTAACAGGATGATTCATGGAGGGCATCACTGTTTGCTGAATGTCCGCAATCATGTTTGTTGGGTCAGTCAGGTACAGTAATAGGGCTATCCTTGAGCGTGAAACTTGAATCATTCACGTGTCTCACAATGTTAAACCTACCCACTCATTGTCATTCCTGTCAGTTGATTTCTTCTGGGTGCAGCTGTTAGTGCAACTTTTCTTTTGATGAGCGCGCGTGTGTGTGTTTGTGTGTGTGTGTGTGTGTGTGTGTATATATATATAG
>CM067499.1:21731832-21744568 GCA_034552555.1 Semaprochilodus insignis
AGGGTTTTGAACATTCACTTGTCAGAATTCTAGCTGTGGCACTAATAAGTTCTCTTATTCTCTCTCTCTCTCTCTCTCTCTCTCTCTCTCTCTCTCTCTCTCTCTCTCGTATGTATATACAGGAGCATGCGTTTGAGAGCAGTCAGAAATACAAAGAGGGCAAGTTCATCATTGAGCTGGCTCACATGATTAAGGACAACGGCTGGGAGTGACCCCCGCCCACTTCCTCTCTGCTCAGTGACCTTTTGGGCCGCTCTGTAGCGGACTTCACAGAGTGACACCACACACGCGCACACACACCCACCACAAACCTTCCCGCCATCCCCCCAACACAATCACCTCCACCAAACCCCCCCTTTCCCTCTGACACATACAGACTCTGTTCAGAAACTCGGACGGACTGGAAGAAGAGAGGAGGGACAGAGAGAGTGAGAAAACAAAGACACGCGGGGATTCCACTTGTCCATCTGTGGTCACCGAGAGACTCTCCACTCTTTTTGAGGATTTTCTCCGACTCTGACTCTTTGACTGGTTGCTTGGTGTGTTTTTGACCTTCATGTGTCACTTCCGGTGTTATAACAGTTTCAAGAAGACACCAACTCACTCCTTCTTCTCTGTTTTCTCCTATATTCTCTCTCTCTCTCTCTCTCTGTGAAGGAGCAGGGAACGACAAGAGTGTGTGTGTGCGTGAGTG
Source organism: Semaprochilodus insignis (assembly GCA_034552555.1). Classification (NCBI taxonomy): domain Eukaryota; kingdom Metazoa; phylum Chordata; class Actinopteri; order Characiformes; family Prochilodontidae; genus Semaprochilodus; species Semaprochilodus insignis. Next base: position 21,732,527 of record CM067499.1, read on the forward strand.
CGTGTTTGTACCGTTTCCTTTTATGCAGGAATTTTGGGTCCTCCCTGGTGGACTGATGATGTTACTGGTTAGCATTTTTCTCCCTCTCAGAGACAGGTCTTTACTGAGCATGCTCTTTCCTTCTGCGTTAGGACGGTGGACGGGAAGGTGCTAGGCAGATACGATTGAAACGTTTCGAGAAAAAAAAAAAATCTGGGTTGGGGTGTTACGGAAAGGGGGCGGGGCTATGTAGCAGTACTGTGGATGCTATTGGACAGGGGAGGGAGGGGAGGGACAGTGGGCGGAGTTGCAGCATTGCAGTGGCATTTTTTTGTATTTATGATATATCCCTGTACCTTTATCTATCGTATTTGAGATTTAACTCTTGATGGAATTTTTTTTTCCTTTCCTTTTTTATGTTTTTTTTTTTTTCCCTTTATTCTTCCTCCGATGACTTCACTGTGCAATTTGTGTGACCCGGTACAGTAGAGTTTGACACCCCCTACCACCCCTGTGCAGGAGCTGTCCTGTCTTTAGCTGTTAATCTGGTGCTTTAGGCAAGATCATACAAAAAATGATGTGTAGCTTTTAGTGTTGAGGTGGCATTTGTGGCAGGTTCCATTTTTGCATCAGTACTATAACGTGAAAGAAATCATTTTGTTTCTTGTTTAAACGCTGTCTAAACGCACTGGACAGCAGGGGAAACTTACTAGTGTCGGTGAACCACACCCTCTCCCCTTACATTTTGACCCTTTGTCGAACGCATCATGTAGTTTCTGATTATGAGACTTTACAGTAATGTTCTTCTTATGATCATGTGATTTACGTGTGCTTATGCATATGTTCAGACACATGCGTGCATGTTAGCCGTGTGTGTTGTGTGCGTGCGTGTGTGAGTGTGTGTGTGTGCGCGTGTGTTTTACGCATTACGTTATGGCATACTTGAATGCAGTTACTTTGTTTGCACTTTGCAGAGGCCTTGTTCGTGGGTTTAGAGGCAAAAGTCTGTCTGTCTGTCTGTCTGTCTGTCTGTCTGTCTGTCTGTTTTTTTTCATGGCCTTTTTCATTGATGATTGAATGATTGTACCAGATGCTTTTTGAATGAACTTCAGGGTCGGGTGATTGCTGGCATAATCATCTCCCTTTAGAGTAGACCTTCTGCTGCTTACCTTTGCTTCCGTTCACGAGTTGGCAAACCAGAGCACAACGTTTTAGTGCGCTTTTATTTATTGGGTTGTTTTGAGGAGAAACGGCTGCGAACCCATGGCGAACACTAGCAATCTGTCCAATTTGGTTTGAAATATGGATGAGAAAGCAAAACTTAAGAGAGTGGATCAAAGCCCCTCCTTTAAAGGGGCGGGGCATCCTGAAAACGACATATTGCAAAAAGGACAAAAATGTAAAAGAAAGAATGTGCTGCTATTTAAACTTGATGCAATCCGGAGCTTTTCACTTTACACCTCCTGCACTTTACCTGGGCTGTGTGAGCGCATGCGAGTGGATCTGTTCTTTACGTACGTAGTCCTCCTTCCACGTCTTTGCCTCTAAGCAGCATGAATCTTGTGCCTCTTCAAAAGGAAAAAAAAAGACAAATAGAATCTCTCCCTCTGTTGTGCAGCGCATGACTTCATTAAAGAAAACCCAGCACACTTATCGACGGCCCATACGGGTCAAAGAAAAGAAGAGGAAAAAAAAGAACTCGAAACAACCTCACAGAACTTTTATCCACTGAGAGCTATATTCAGAAGCATTATATGATCCGATTATTATTTTTTGTAGGTCTAGTTGTCACAGTAAGAGCTATTATGAAATTAGCGGTTGTATTATGCAGAGCATAAAGGGGTTTTGGGGCGGGGTTTACGGGGGTGGGTGGGGTTATTGTAAACGCGAGGGCGGGGCTTTCTTCCCATAGCAAGAAAGAGGGGGCATTTAATGTAGATTTCTATGGAGTATAAATCAGAGCAGATTATTAAGATTTTTTTAAGGAGTTGTTTGTGGGGTTCCATAGCGGCAGAACCAGTGGCAGAAACCCTCAGTTAGCGTTTATCGCCAATAACGTCAGTCAGGTCACATGACCTTTTAATCAGTCAAAGGCAATGCAAACAAAATAGTTGTAGAGATATCCTACTTGAAAGAAAAAGAAAAAAAAAAAAACAAAAAGGAAAAAAAAACCAACGAGTTACAGACAAGACGTTGTCCCTGTCTCACAGTTTTTTGTACATAAAGTAACATATTTAAGGTTTTATATACATATTTCTACTGGGTTAGTTCCTCTACTTCCCTGACTTGAAGCACTTTTGTTCACTGTACCTCCGGCTTTTGTGTACATGTGCGTGTCCGTGCGAAAGAGAGCGAGTGCGTGCGAGTGGTTTGTTATTTTTTCCTCTTTCTCTCTCTCTCTCTCATCGAGTTTTAGCTGTTTGTTGACTAGCTACTCCGCGTCCTATCTCTTAACTTTTCGTTCGGTTTGGCTTCTTTTGCTGTAGCTGTGATGGTGAAAACGAAGCTTTCTTTTTTTTGGTCGTTTTTCTTTGCTTTTCTTTCTTTTTGGAGAATCTAAAGAGTTACTTTTCCTCCCTGCTGGTTCTCTTGGTAAGACTCAGTGGCAGAGCATGTCCTGGTTAAGCATGGCGTGCTCAGCGGTGAGCTGGATTCACCCGCCGAAACGTTCACAATCGGAACATCCACCCGATTTTTATCTCTTTTTGTTTCTTCTACAAGCCAGCTTTTCTTCCTGATTACTCACAGCTCAAACTGAAGATAAGCGAGGCCAGTGTCACTGTCGGTGTGCACCAAATAATTGCGTTACTAGCTAAGCTGTCTGATACGTACAGTCACAATCATGAATGTCTCAACTGCTGGAAATTCAACCACTTGGAAAAAAACCAAAAAGCGAGCATTAAATTCTTTAGTACCAAGTGTGGAATTCTGAGATTTCTGTCAGTTTCTTTGACTTCTTCTGTGTTTTGGATCATTGATTGTGTTTTCTAAGTGGCAGCGTATTACTCTTTGTCTATTTGTTTTGTTTTCGGGGCTATTGGCTGTTGAACGAGTTTATTTACTCCCCCCATTTTGCCATTTGCTTTGGTGACACTGGTTTCAAACCTTTATACAGCTGTCGATCTATAGGATACGTCATGCAGAAGACATCTAGGTTTAAGGCGTCTTTAGGCATTCAGAGGAAAACGATTGTAAGTTTGAAGAGTTATTTTCTTAGGACTGTTAAAATATAAGGTCTGAAGCATGTTGTATTTATAATGGCTATATTAAGTCGTGCCTGGGTTTCTTTCTTTTTCTTCTTTTTGTTTTCTTCAAAGCAAAAAAAAAGCATATGCTTTTTCCCCCTTTTTACTTGATTATATTGCTTTGCATTCTGTCCTAGTAAAGAAATGTCACATTTGTCTGTTTTTTCACTGTATTGTAAACTATCAGATATCACAATAAAGCTTAAATGGCATTCGGGTGGTGCAGTGTAATGTGCTTCTGTTGCTCACAGTATAATTGATTGGATGTCTTATAAAAGGTAGTTGTTCTGCTTTTGGTCATTTTTGTTTCACCATTTTTCAAGCACTATTGATGCCATTTGATTAAACGGGCTGTATGTTTTATTATGCCTTGAGGATTGACGCTTCACATGCATAAGAGTATTATACCTCATTTAATAAAGCAGTCCATTCTGAAACGGTCTTTATGCACTCATCATCAAGAGAATAGCTGCACCCAGAAGGAGGTGTGGGATTGCAGTGCTATTGGGAAGGAGGATAAAGGTTACCAGGAACAATAAATAATGATGAATTTAGACTGATATGGACAATATTTATTGAGCTACACATACAGAAGTAGTGTCTCTCAGTATGGCGTTGGGCAGCCATGTCTGCAAACACAACATGCCAGACCTCTCGGGCATGGAGTTGTAGAGGTTCCTAATGGTGTCCTGTGATAATCCATNCCAGGTTTCTTTATGCAGTCCAGTCCAAAGACATGCAGTCAGGTGAATTGAAGATGCTTAATTGCCCCCCTAGGTGTGAATGTGTGGGAGTAAATGTGTCTGTGTCTGCCCTGTGATGGACTTGTGGCCTGTCCAGGGTGTTTCCTGCCTTCTCTCCATTGAATGCTGGGCACCCCCTTTAACCCAGTAGGATAGAGCAGTTTAGAAACTTAGTGACTTCAGTTTTCATGTGTTCCACAATACTGGGCCTGTAAATTGCTGCTTATTTATTGCCTGGTTATTGGAAAAAAACAGCCTGAAATTAGTCAAACTGTTCTGAGAGGTCCTAAGAAGGAGATATCTCTAAGTGCTGGGAAGTGCTATAAATTCCTTCAAGCCTTTCACCGAACTTTAGCAGCGGAGTTGGGTTTATCAGTTGATGGAGGCCGACGTGAGTGAATCCTGGCGGAAACATTTTCCCTCCAGTAACTACTGTCTGACCTCCTTCAGTTACCTTAGAAACCCGTCCGATGTGAGTAACTCGGCTGACGTCACGAGGGTAATTCGTTTCAGGGAAAAAAGCGTCTCCATCTTCACCAGGGGTTCGGCACAGAGTGCTGCTTTCTAATGTAATAAGCCGAAGAGGCATGTGGGTCAGTGGGTCAAGGAATCTAATTCAGTGCGTTTATGCAAAAGTGGTTGGCGGGACCTCTTTGAAATTTCCCCTATAGGGCTGCATGTGAGGAGGTTTGCGCATCAGGAGTCATTCAGGTGTAATTTCATATCCTTCCTTGTGGGCAGCACTAATTAGAATCTGGATGAACAGCTCTCGAGTTAGGAATGGGCATCATGATGAAACCAGTCAGACAGCAATTCCCAGAGACTAATCCAAATGCTTATTGCAAGTCTGGAGTTGAATGATCTCGGTACATAATTTCATGTACACAAGGATGGGGAGTCAGATTTTCCATAACAGCACCTGGGAGGAATTCTCCATCTTCCACATCTGATTCTAAACAGCAGAATCAGAATCTTTGTTTCACCAACTTTGTCACACATACAAGGCATTTGTCTTGGTGAGTCACACATGTATGACATGCAACAAGAGCACAGACTGTGAATAAGAATAAGAACAATAAAGATCCAGGAAAGGAGTTAAAGAGATATATCAGTGTCTGTACTTTTATGTATATAGATATTCTATACACAGGTGAGTCTGAACATTGTACTTATATGTATATTCTATACATTTATATATTAGATATATATATTATTATATATTATATATATTCTATAAGAGAGTCTGAGTCGACGTGTAGACTGTTATTTACAGAATCTGTACAGCTGTGCAATTAAGCGTGATGTTACAGAGGAGTTACTACAATACTTCAAACAGGGTTGGGATTAATGGAATACTTCAATTTGCAATACAGAAATTAAGAACCTGTGTTCAGTCCATATCCCAAAAAGGAAGTATTTGGAATACAGTTGCTCACATTGATGCTCTGTATAGAGGAACTCAACAAACAGCTTCTTTAGAAACAGTGAAGTTCCTGCTAAATCATGAGTAGACTGATAAATCAACATGGTTAGCCAGTTGTTTATGTCAGTGTTACTCATATTCCCACAACATGTAGTGCATTCCCACAGAGTGGTCTTTTGTATCTGGCATGGGGAGCAAGCGGTAGCAGTTTAGTTTCACTTTGCTTTTGCTTCCCACTCCGCTATAGAAATTGGGAAGTGATTTACAGATTATGACAGATTATAATACTGACGTGTTTCTATTGTGTGTCTAAACAACTGCTGCTTACTCAACATCACTGGACACTCATGCTCTTTGAGGAGAATGTCAATTCTGTTACATCACAGTGCTTCTCAAGACCAGCCCTGTCTTTTGCTCTTTTCCTATGTGGGGATTGAGTCAAAGTGTGGACTATCGGGGGATCCCTAAAGACCCAGTTGAAAACCACTAAGCTATTAGATGCCCACATTGGCTAGCATTATGCTGAATCTTACCCACCCAGAAAGGAAAGACCAAGGCCAATAACAGTATGTTCTTTTGGACTCCCAGCGATGGATGGTTTTGGCATCACAGGGGATCAAACTTGCAGTCTGCTGATGTTGCAGCCAAGCCTTAGATGGTTGCACATTTCAGAAGCCCCTGAGCAGACAGCTGTTTGGTTCCAACATACATTATCAATAAAACAACATAAAATCTGCTGACTTAAAAGTGCGTTAACACAATAAGAAGAAATAATAGTTCTGATGGTGTGTCAAAGGCATCTATGTATTGTGTAGCAGAGATATCAACTGAAGTTAGCATGCTAACCAGCTAGCCCAGGCCCATCCTATGGTGTATTCTAACCTCTGATCAAGCATGTTGAAGGTTCTGCTATCAGTAAGAACATTATAGCACAGGTAGCCAATTAAAGAAACAGTGAACGCATTGATAGGTGAAGCTCTTGGCTAGTGACCATTATCACCACCGTCGCTGCCCGCTCTCGGCAAGAAATCACGTTCATCAGCAAAAAAAATAAGCAATAGAAATAGAAGCAAAGCAAATATTAAAATTGGTGTTGCTTTCCACCACTACAGATGCTCTTGGCGAATAAAGGGATGAAGAACCTCAACTATCTGTTGATATGTTGCCCCTTATTTGTTCAGAGTTTGAATTCATCGGGTGCATATTGCTCCTTTAAAGCATACCTGTAAGCCTAAGAAGCAGAAGCTTCAGAGAAAAGATCTGCCCGTTGGCTTGTATTATGGATGTGTTTTGATTGAATAAGTGTTCTGTTCTTTTACTTGTACAGGGAGACACAACTACAGTATTATTATGGTAGTCCACCACATGCTACACTAGACAGACACTAGTTTGAAAACTCCTGCAGTTACCCTTTAAAGTTGTTATATACCATGGGCACATCCTTGCAAGCGAGACCTAATCCCAGCTTCTCCAGACTCCTGAATGGTTGCTACTGTGTCAGAGAGAGCGAGAGAGAGAGAGACTGCACACTCAAATGTGTGTGTGCGTGTGTGTTCAGCTGGTGTGAGGAGTGTATTTTGGCTTCCCGGTTTATGTACAGAAGAAAGCTACACATGTGCTGGAACTCTAACCCCCCATTCATCCCGTGTGGCTGCTGGGTTTCTGAGTGTAGCTTATTGAAACACACTCACCTACACATGCCCTTTGACCCCAATAAAGAGTCCTTTTCTAACGTTTAGTCTTAAACTGTGCTTAGCAACTTTTCCCTCCCATCAAAACAGAACCTCCCTCCTCCTGAGTTGGGGAAACAACAGGAGCTCTGTTTCTGTTTCTCTCTCTCTCCGAGTTACAATGACTTTAGCTCATTTACCAGGAAAGGAAGCAGCGCTCTGTAAGGAATGTATGTCAACACCGGTCAAACAGTCAGTTAACCTTTAATGTGTCCTAGTTAGATACTCTACACATTGCCGTATTCTGCATTCTGTAACAGGAGGTTTGTTTATACTTTACCGCCCACCACATGAATAAAGATATAATACAGAAGTACATAAACTGTATGTACTGCATGGAATTGTACATACCAAATGTATCTTTCCATGTTTAGTTACTTAGTCAATAGCTGAGTTTAATTAATCAATATATATGAGTGGACGGTTGCACTGCCTGACATTTTTAGACTTTCGGCGGCAAAAAGAAAGGAAAATTAATTTTATACGGATGCAGGGAAAATTGTTTCCCCTAAAAGAGGAAGTGTTGAATAATCTGATGTAGGTCATGTGTTTATTAAATCATGGTCTGGGAAAATAATGGACATTATGACCCAGACACTTCTATAGTGGAGTGGGAAGCAAAAGCAAAGTGAAACTACACTGCTACTGCTTGCTCTCCCTGCCAGATATAAAAGACCACTCTGTGGAAATGCACTACATGTTGTGGGAATATGAGTAACCCTGACATAAACAACTGGCTAATCATGTTGATTTATCAGTCTACTCATGCTTTAGCAGGAACTTCACTGTTTCTAAAGAAGCTGTTTGTGGAGTTCCTCTATACAGAGCATTGTAGCTACATCAGTGTGAGCAACTGTATTCCAAATACTTCCTTTTTGGGATATGGACTGAACACAGGTTCTTAATTCCTGTATTGCAAATATGCATATATCTTAATACAGGACTTAAAGTATTCCATTAATCCCAACCCTGTTTGTACTATAATTAAAAACTTTGGAGGAAATAAAGCAGATCAAACCGCAAGACTGCACTCCAAGACCATAACTTCCTTTTTGGCAAAGTATTCTTTTAAAAGGCGGCTGGTGTGTTTTCAGATTGCTATCGTTTGAGCACTTTCTTTGCAGATCTTCTGCAGGTTTCTTCTCTTCTAGGCTAGTGATTCAAACTCACCAACACAGCTGTGGGAAACACAGCTTCAGTCTTTATGGTTTCCACCGCTGTACTTACAGTAGCTTTAGTGTAGCCTGGTTGGAAAATTGAGTGGCATGGTAATCCCTGGGCAGCGCTGGCGACTCATAGTAAGCAAGGCTTGGGTTCGACTCCTGGGTGGGCATCCTGGGTCCTTTGTGTGTGGAGTATGCAGTCGGGCAGGTTGTAGATGATAAACTGCCTCCTTGGTGTAAATGTTTGTGTCTGCCCTGTGATGGACTGGCGGCTTGTCCAGGCTGTTTCCTGCTTTCTGGCCAATGAGTGCTGGGATAGGCTCTGGCACCCCCCTGAAACCGAGATGGATAAGTGGCTTAGAAGATGAATGAACGAATGGCTGGAATTTGTCTCCAGACTTTCTCCATAACAAAGTCCACCATCAAAGGTCCAAAAGAAAAGTCCACCATCATTTCTACCATAACTACTATCATTCTATTAAACATTTCATTAAATAACACTAAGAACTTTAATAAAGTACCATAGTCCAAATACACTCATCATTAAAAGAATAGCTGCACCAAGATGGAAGTGTGTGATTGCAATGCTATTGGGAAGGATGATAAAGGTTACCAGGAGCGATAAATACAGAAGTAGTGTCTCTCAGTATGCCAGGCGTCTCGGCATGGAGTTGTAGAGGTTCCTAATGGTGTCCTGTGATAATCCATCCCATGCAGCTTGAATATTCTCACACAGTTCCCGCAGATTGTGCGGTAGGGGTGGAGGTGGAGCGACACCAGGTCAAACCGTTCATCTTGGCACTGACCACAGTGCCTCCACATGGATTTGTTGGTCATCTCCACCAATACAAAAGTGGATGACCTGTCGTTGTAACGGTCTGCGTGCATGTAATCCTGTGTCGTAGTCCTTCACTAACAGGATGACTCATGGAGGGCATCACTGCATCACAGTCGTGGTTGTAGGGTCAGTCAGGTACAGTGATATTTGATGATGACTGTACTTTTTGGGGTGGAAAGCTATTATAGGATTGAATGTGTGCAGTAACCTGATTAACAGACAGACTGATGTATGATGCAAAAAATAGAACTGCTTTGGCAACACTGTCCCTTCATATGGTCATGTCAATAAAGCCTCTTTGGCTGAGTTGAGTTGATAAACAGACAGACAGGCAGGTAGACAGATAGATAAATGAACTCCAGACACAGTGCAAAAGAGTCTGATTAGCACCAAAAAAGCTGGTATTTGTTTTGCACTGTTGGTATCTGGTACCAGAGGTACAGTTGGTGCTATGGCCTCGGCACTGAAGTCTCCATTGGCCTTATCAGTGCAATACTGCCTTCATTGGCCCGACTCCAGGTCAGTCCCAAAGAGCACAGATTACTGCTGGATAAGGTGTCTGGGTAAACCAGATAAGACTTGATTCCTCTCTCTCTCTCTCTCTCTCTCTCTCTCTCTCTCTCTCTCTCTCTCTTCATTTAGGACATTCACTGCCTCTTTGTTCTAAGAATATTCTCTGGTTTCCTAGCGACAGTAACTATGTTGCCATGAGGCGACCGTATGAAGGTTGTTCGTTTCAGGCTGACGGACTGACCGACCCTTCCAGCACAGACAGGTAAAGGGCCAGACAGATAACATGACCAAGGCACTGGCTAGCTGACACTGAGCACAAATAGTGCGAATACTGGGTGAGTGTGCGGGGTTATGAAATAAAGGGGAACTCCACCCATGTTTCAAAATTGCTGATTAATATAATATAATTAAATAGCTAAGATGTTAACAAAGACAGAGAGATTTAGTGTGAAATGCGTCCCTGCCAGGCCAGAATTGTTCACAGTGGTGGTGATGGGAACCAGACAGTCTCTAAGATCTCCCTCACAGAAAGTTATTACCTATTGTGGTATAACTATTGTGGGGTTGCAGTGCTATTGGGAAGGAAGATAAAGGTCACCAGGAACAATAAATGATGATAAATTTAGACTGCTATGAACAATATTTATTGAGCTACACATACAGAAGTAGTGTCTCTCAGTATGGCGCGGGCCGCCATGTTTGCAAATGCAGTATGCCAGACATCTCAGCATGGAGTTGTAGAGGTTCCTAATGGTGTCCTGTGATAATCCATCCCATGCAGCTTGAATATTCTCACACAGTTCCTGCAGATGTTGTGGTAGGGGTGGAGGTGGAGTGACACCAGGCCTTCATAACGGTATGCGTGCATGTAGTCCTGCGTTGTGCAACCAATCTGCCAGTGATGCTGGATTGACTGGATGACTCATGGAGGGCATCACTGAATGTCCACAAACGTGGCTGTTGGGTCAGTCAGGTACAGAGATAAGGCCCGTCCTTGCTTATGTCACATGTGCGGCCTCTTCCAAATGAGGACAGCAAAACTGGCCCATTCCAAAGCTAAACTGTTACATAACAGTCCTGTCTCATTAATATTTATGCCCCCAAAATTTATATACATCAACAGAGTAACGGCAAAGACATCGGAAGACTGTGTAAAGAATCTGCCGTTGAAGGGATGTCGCCATTTTTTATTCCCTTCCCAAGGAACTGAACTGGCAGTGGATGTAATAAATGTTCATCTTTAAACGAGGCTGAAGTTGCTTCCTATTTGCCAGCTTCATAATCTAATGTTCTGTTCCACCTTAAATGCTGCAGCTTGTACAGGTGCCAGAATGTAACTGCAGGACCATATAAGATGGAACGGAAACTTACCAAGACAAGCTGGCGAATAGGAAGCACAACTTCAGCTCCCACACCTTTAACAAGATGCTGGAGAACTTTAATTCTGAGTTGTCGGTTCGCTCTGAACATTTCACTCCAGACAGTTTATCAAACATTGGACAATATGAAGCCTGACACTGAAGAGGTTCATTATATAGCCCGGTCGGTGTCTACTTCAACATGTTGCTTCTGTGTGATCATCGTGTTGTGGTAAACCAACCAATCAGAGCAGAGCTCACCAGATTATTCATGAGTCCACTAATAAGGGGAAAACAACTCGTTTCATTCTAGGACCAAATCATAGGCTGTAATAGGACATGTGAAACTGTGTCTGGGTATGACCAAAGTCACTTACCATTTATGAAGAACATCAAAGAACAAATTAAAATACAGAATAAATGTTTATGGTACCTTTAATTGAACTAAGCAGGAATTTTGAGAACTTGGTGGCATTCCGCTGTTCAGTTGAAAGTGGTGAATGGAAGCCTAGCACTTGTGTGTTTAAGGCATTAATCTTTGTTCCTGAAATGGCTCTTTAAAACTAAGCATTATTATTACTGCTATTGATTATTATACTGGACGAGCTGTGCTTTCTAACATGGGTTCGTTCTGAAGGTAAGGAGAAATAAGACCCTGTTCTTTCGTGCATGAATGTGTCTGTGTATGTCGCTGTGACGGAAGCGCCCTGTGTCCAGTTTCAGCATTGAATGATTTATCATTGGGACCGCCGTGTGATAAAACACACACAGATTCTAACTCAGAGACTCTCACAGGTCAAAAAGAAGTTTCTCTCATCTGAAACAAAGAACAGAGGGAGGGAGGGAGGGAGGGAGGGAGGGAGAGAGAGGGGCAAAGAGAGAGAGGAAAACAGAGAGATAGATATAGAGAAAGAAACAGTAAAAGAAAAAGAGAGAGAGCAGAGAGACAGAAAGAAAGAGAAGAGAGAGACAGGGAGAGAGTTGTGGAGAGAAAGAGAGAGAGAGGAGAACAAGAGAGGCAGTGAGTGAGGGAGAGTGAGAAAAAGACAA
>CM067499.1:21748598-21759652 GCA_034552555.1 Semaprochilodus insignis
GGAACCACAACATAGGTGTTTCCAATAGGGTGGCCAGTGAGTGGAACCACAACATAGGTGTTTCCAATAAAGTGGCCAGTGAGTGGAACCACAACATAGGTGTTTCCAATAGGGTGGCCAATGAGTGGAACCACAACATAGGTGTTTCCAATAAAGTGGCCAGTGAGTGGAAGTACAAGGTAGGTGTTTCAAATCAAGTGGCCAGTAAGTGGCACCACAAGGTAGGTGTTTCTAATAAAGCAGCCAGTATGTGGAACCACAAGGTAGTTGTTTCTGATAAAGTGGCCAGTTAGTGGAAGCATAAGTGGTAGGTGTTTCTAATAAAGTGGGCAGTGAATGGAAGTACAAGGTAGGTGTTTCTGATAAAGTGACCAATGAGTGGAAGTATGAGGCAGGTGTTTCTAGCAAAGTGGCCAGTGAGTGGAACCACAAGGTAGGTGTTTCTAATAAAGCGGCCAGTATGTGGAACCACAGGGTAGTCGTTTCTAATAAAGTGGCCAGTGAGTGGAACCACAAGGTAGGTGTTTCCAATAAAGTGGCCAGTGAATGGAAATACAAGGTAGTTGTTTCTAATAAAGTGGGCAGTGAATGCAACCACAAGGTAGGTGTTTCCGATCAAGTGGCCAGTGAGTGGAAGTATGAAGCAGGTGTTTCTAGTAAAGTGGCCAGTGAGTGGAACCACAAGGTAGGTGTTTCCAATAAAGTGGCCAGTGCGTGGAAGTACGAGGTAGGTGTGTATTTATGTTGGTATGCTGGATAAGTATCAATCCCGTTTCAACCCAGACAGGGAAACTTTGCACAAGGACAATACAAAGCAACTCTGCAGGCACCGCTTCTTCCTCTGGCAAAGAAAGCATCATTCCATGTTTTTGGTTCAAACTTCAAGTAGCTCCATAAAAGCAGATGTTTTATTTTAGCTCAGCTCTGAAGAAACAAACTTGTTGTGCACGACTGGCTGCCCTCCGAAGTGGCATTTTATGACGCAAACCGAGCCGTTAAAAGTGTTTGAGCTGCCCCACGGGCTTGTCCACTAAAAACACAACCGACGACGAAAACATACAGGGGCCAAACTGTGGCCATGGCAGTTACAGCTATAACGGCTATAGATGACGGGAATCAGTACCGGCTTTCCACATGAATGTGAGGCACTGGATTCTGGCTTGTGTGAGAATATGTGTGAAAGAATGGAAGGTGTGTGTGTGCTCGCTCTGTGAGTGTGTACAGTATTGATGACTGTATTGATGACCTGACAGGCTCGCATTATTGGTTTGGCTCTGACCTTCAGCTGTTCACGTATACGTGTTCGCAGGCCTTGGCACCTCGTGTCCTGTTTCACTTTGTATTACTTGGCAGCGTTTCCACACTGAGAGTGTGCAGATGTTATGATGTTATTCGGTGTGTTATACAATGCCACTACTGAGTAACAATAGATTGTGCGTGTGCCAAATTCTGTTTTATTCATAGGCATGACTCCCCCAAACACCCACCCCCCCACCCCCCAACGTCCCTGGGCCTAAAAGTACTCAGAGTACACAGCACAGTCTGTGAAAGGACTTTCTGATCCCAAACGGCTGCATGCTAATCATTGACCAGTTTCACTTGTTCTCACTTAACAGTGACAGTTAACTGAAGTTCTGATGTTAGCACAGCAGCCAGGGCTAAATATAAAGGACTGGCTTTCAAATTACAGGCCAGGAAACAATTTGGAGAGCAATCGTTGGGGTGGGTGCGTGGGGAGGCCGCAGAGAACAGAGTTTTGCGTCAGGACAATAAACGCTCAGATGCAAACAGGTGAGTAATTGCAGGAAGTCTGACAGACCGTTTTTGTAGAGTTTGTGTGTGTCACTGGTACACACACACACACACTAAGCCTTCTGCATGATGGACCCTCGGGTGCTTTTTTAGCATGTGTCGTTAGAACACCACACACACAGTCACACATCCGCTTGCCCTGCTTCATTTCTTTATTCGTCAACGAGCTGCTCGATTTGCTGTAATTATAAGGCTGTCTGTTTCTGAGCAGCTCAGTTGAGTGTTCACATTAATAGACTCTTCCCATCCCCTCTTATAACTCATGTCTGCTCTGCTATCCACAAATCTAACACAGCTGTGCACGCTTGACTTAGCTGACTTAAAGGACCTCGCTTTTTTGATGTAGTGTGTTAGTTCTGGTCCTGGTCAGCCACTCCATACAAGGAAATCACTGTAATGGACTGATTGGTAAGATGACGGCACATGTTGAATTCATACTCCAAACAAATAGGAGGCAATACATTACCAGAACGTTGTGGTGCCCACTCCAATCATAAGGAAATGCACAGTCCCTCCTCCTCCCTCTTCACTGTTTACCAGACAAGAAGAAATGTTGCAAGCTCAGCATCAAACTCAACAGCCCTCTTACTCGCCAAGAGTCTCTTTTGCTTCTGTTTATATCGCTTCTTTTGTTTGCTGCCATATGTGGTTTCCGCAATGGCTGAGTTGCAGTGGTGGTAAAAATAGTTGCTCGCTAAGAGGTTCAGCTGTTGATACATTTACTCCTCATTTCTTTGGCTACCTGGCCTTAAATGATATGAAAGCTTTAGCGCAATTCTGCCAGGAAGACTCCAATGCTACGTCACTCATTCATTCATTACTCTGGCCAATCGCAATGCGCTACCTGTCTTTAAAAGGCTTCAACTTACACTCATGTTTTGCCGCTTTCAGGTGCCGACATTTCTACGTTCTCCTCCTTCCTCCCGCCGAACACCAGTCTGGCCCTGGTCCTTTTGTCCAGGGAGTAGGCTCCGCCCCTGCTGTCCATATCCGGCAGGATCTGCGAGAGTTCAAATGCATCGAGACCTGGGCCCAGGACGGGGCCTATACCAAAAACCCATTATTTGTGTGGAAATTGTCATCCTTCAAATTAGACACCTTATAGAAGATTAAATATTATTTACCATCACTTTTGCCTGGGAGCAGAACCCTCAACTTGACCGACAAGAGGTTAGAACATGCCATTGGGCCAGCAGCTCTATTTCTTCATCCTCTCATGTTGGAATGGGGGCTCAACACTACAGTGACTCACTATCACCTGTTCAGGTGTTTAAGTGGTATTTTACAAGCCAGGGCTAGCTGGTTAGCATGCTGTATACCCTTGCAGAACGCTACTGGTTTTACATCATTCTTGGTTCGTCTTGCATGTGTTTGGTGGAAAGCCAATCCGATTGGGGAGCAGGGTCAGGGGAGCACTAGCCACCCCTTTAGAACCACATGTTCCAGAGAGTTCTATCTATACTTCAACAGTCCAGAGCACTCGTTTCCAGCCTGCTCCAGGCTTACCTAGATGTTGTTTTAAATGCTACAGACTTTTGTGATGCAGTTACAGGTAAGGTGATGCAGTTGCAGGTGAGATGGCTCTTCCAAAAGAATGTTTGTGCAAGCAAGTCTGCGCCACCACTCCTACGGTAACTAGCAGCTACTTCCAAATCTTGACTCCTACAGTTCCCCACAACTGATGACATTTCTGACAGTGAAAACATGAAACTGCAAGCTGGAAGTGAATTGATATCTTTTTATGGCCTTCCACTGCTCTACAGGCATCAGTTAGCTTCCTTTTCAGATCCTCAGCTAGCTGCTTAGAGACGCTCGTGGTCGTTGAGCATTATCACAAAGTTTCAAGTGTCAAATCATTTATTACAGATTCTCTCTAGATTTTTCAGTAGCTGACAATTCCTAATGATAATCCTTCACTTAAACAAGTCGTAAGGAGTCAATTAAGGCCTAATGAGTTAAGCTGTTTTGTTTACAACTGTATATGCATATACCATGCTGTGCAAAAGTTTAGCCCCTTGATGTAAAGGAGCAAATCAATGCAAAAACGTGGGAAAAAATAAAACTAATAAAACTAATAATCTTTATTTGTATGGCACCTTTCATAGATAAACACAACTCAAAGTGGCTCTCAGAGTGCTTTAAAATAAAAAAAGAGGGTAAACAGTGTTACCCACTTATTTAAGAAACTGGCAATATAAACATAACTAGGTGACCCAGAAATTATGAGTGAAAGTAAGATAAAATAAAAATAAAAACACAGACAATAAAATAATATTAGCAATAAAAATGGAACCAGAGAAACATAACAACAGAGTTTCAAACATAAAAGTGTAAAATGACAATAAATAGTAAAGTAAAATGAAGGTAAATAAAGTACAAATTCATTAGGTTAGAGCAGCTGCTGTTTGAAAATGAAAATGGCCCAAAAGGCCTTGGAAAAAAGTCTGGTTCCATTGACTTACATTACAATTAAACAAGGTTTTGCTCTCTCCTGTAATGTGACCAATTTGGAGATACTTTTCTTTGGACGTTGACAGCATATTTTAATGATATATAGTATTTTACAGTCAAAACAATGTGCTTATATACCTAAATATATACCTAAAATGTTTTCATATCGCCATATGTACCGGTGTTTCTCCAAAACTGACAATTGAGAATCATCACAACAAGGGATAATAATTCATAACTCAGTAATAATTTAGAGATTTGCTGTAAAGCATCATATGGCAGCAGTACAACACCATGAAACAGTACTTAATCCTACTAAAGGGCACACGGTGGTCAGACATTAGCCTGTCTAATGCTCCTGCCGCACAGCCGTATAGCCACAGTAATTACTGTGAGAAATTATGTTTGTTTCCTCCATTTAAATGCTATTTTCTTCCTCCGCTTATCTTTGTCTCTCCAGGGCCCGTCATCAGTCACTGTTATGTAACTGTGAATGAGTGTGTGTCTGTGGAGCCTTCAGAGACTCAGGATCCACATCTTCTTGATTAAGATCTTAATTAATACCCTCTGCGCACAAGTGCGCGTGTGTGTATATGTGTAATTGAAGAGGATGCAAAATCAGAAATAATTGGGCCCCGGGTTCATATACAGGAAAGTTACAGCATGACTTATGGAGTAATGTCTAAAAAACTCTGTAACCATATTACAGAGTGACTGTCCACCATTTATCACCATCTCATTAGAGCACTGTTCTGTCTCACTGACTGTAGCTTTCCATACTGTTCACTCGTCATCAGTCATTAACTAACTTCTTCATTTAATAGCATCCTCAATTTAATCTGAACCCTTAAATGTACCCAAGGAAAAGTTTTGTTAATTCAATTTTAATGGTAATATTAGCCTAGTGCCCTCATAAAAGTGGTTCCTCACTGCCTTATATAGTAATACATACATGCAACAACTATGTAATATACTGGTGATACATTCACTGTTACAGATGACAACAGTAGTGCAGCTCAAGTGCATCCTGCTGTGGTGGATGAAGAACACAAACCATGTAGTTGAGTTAAAGTAGAGATCCTCAAGGTAAAATACTCCTCCAGCAAAAGTACCTCCACTGGAGTAACAGTACTAAAGTATTTACCTTCAAATGTACTTAAGTATGGAGAGTAACAGGAGCATGATTTATTATGGCTCTAATGTCCTATTATCATTTCTGGAACAAGACTCTTAATCAGTTCAGTTTAGGTGAAGAGACTCGAGTGTCTCTCAGTCCACCAGTCTTTAATAGAAGGTCATTAATTACTCTGACACTGATGTCTATTCGAATGATCATAAGCACAGAACACTGAAGGAGAACAGGTTCCATTAGCTAGAACCAAGCTCTGTCCAACAGGTCACAGCAAGCTCAAAACAAAGTGACCGCTGTGCCCTGATTGGTGGGCTCACTTCACACTTCTCTCGTTTGGACATGTTAAGTTTTTTGCACACAAAAGGCAAAAGGAAGAACAGATACACCAACACACTACTTACAGTACACTAACACATTACACTTACCGAGTTACTGTACACCAACACGCTACTTACAGTACACTAACGCATTACACTTACCGAGTTACTGTACACCAACACGCTACTTGCAGTACACTAACGCATTACACTTACCGAGTTACTGTACACCAACACACTACTTACAGTACACTAACGCATTACACTTACCGAGTTACTGTACACCAACACACTACATACAGTACACTAACACATTACACTTACCGAGTTACTGTACACCAACACACTGCTTACAGTACACTAACACATTACACTTACTGAGTTACTGTACACCAACACACTACTTACAGTACACTAACACGTTACACTTACCGAGTTACTGTACACCAACACACTGCTTACAGTACACTAACACGTTACACTTACTGAGTTACTGTACACCAACACACTACTTACAGTACACTAACACATTACACTTACTGAGTTACTGTACACCAACACATTACTNAGTTACTGTACACCAACACGCTACTTACAGTACACTAACGCGTTACACTTACTGAGTTACTGTTCACCAAAACAGTGGTTTTGTCCAAATATACAACCCCAAATCAGAAACAGTCTGGAAATTTAGGGTTATAAACAAATAAACAAATAAACACATTTACATTTACTTTGACTTTTATTTCATTGTAGACCGTAACCTCCATTGTACTTCCACTGCCTGGCCACTTTATAAGACACACCTGTCTTGCACTTCCAGAGAGAGAAAAAGAGATAGATAGAGAGGAGGGTGAGAGAGAGAGACAGACAGACAGAAGTGAAAGAAAAGAAAAAAATAAAAGAGCGAAAGAGAGATATGAGGGAGTAAAAAAGAGAGAAAGAGAGACAGGTAGAAAGGGAGGCTAACTAGAGGCTTCTTTCGCACAGGCTGTGTCTCCCTGACCCACTTCTTGGGGGGTGCGTGTGTAATTGCTGCAGCGATTCCGCTGAGAGGAAAAACAACAATGACACACTAAAAGAAAAAGGAAGGAAAAAACAGCACATTAACAGCATGAGACAGGACACTCTCTTTCTCTCTCTCGTCTGAGAGGAAATGTGAAGCATCTGAACCTACAGTGTCCTGAACCCAGACCCAGACATGTACACACAAATACTAACATTAATTAATACAATGTCAGGACAACAAATGCTGAGTAATGCCATAACAAATGTACGAACCTATATGTAATATGAATTTACTCTAAATCTAATCCTAGCTTTAACGTTGAGCCCTAGACTAACTAAGCCCTGTTCGTGTCTGGTTTTGCTTTAAATTCAGGATATTTTAGTACTGAAAATATACAAAAATTTACCAGCCCGTAGTACCTGACCATGATGGGTTTCACACATTCATACCTACCTTGTACTTCCACTCACTGGTCACTTTTTAAGGAACCCCTACTTTGAACCTCCACTCACTGGCCACTGTATTAGAAGCACCATGTACTTCCACACACTGGCCACTTTATTAGAAACACCTGCCATGTACTTCCACCCATTGGCCACTTTATTAGAAACACTTACCATGTACTTCCACTCACTGGCCACTTTATTAGAAACACCTACCATGTACTTCCACTCACTGGCCACTGTATTAGAAACACCAACCTTGTACTTTCACTCACTGGCCACTTTATTAGAAACACCTACCATGTACTTCCACTCACTGGCCACTTTATTAGAAACATTTACCATGTACTTCCACTCACTGGCCACTTTATTAGAAACATCTACCATGTACTTCCACTCACTGGCCACTTTATTAGAAACACTTACCATGTACTTCCACTCACTGGCCACTTTATTAGAAACACCTACCATGTACTTCCACTCACTGGCCACTGTATTAGAAACACCAACCTTGTACTTTCACTCACTGGCCACTTTATTAGAAACACTTACCATGTACTTCCACTCACTGGCCACTGTATTAGAAACACCAACCTTGTACTTTCACTCACTGGCCACTTTATTAGAAACACCTACCATGTACTTCCACTCACTGGCCACTGTATTAGAAACACCAACCTTGTACTTTCACTCACTGGCCACTTTATTAGAAACACTTACCATGTACTTCCACTCACTGGCCACTTTATTAGAAACACCTTATCCAGTAGCTATCCACTATCCAATAGCTCCACTGTTACAGGATGTGACTGTATCTGTTGTCATGCATCATTTGTGAACTGCCCTCTACCTCCTTTCATCACTGGTCAGTTTCCGACCACATGACCACTGTTACACTGTGACACTGACAAGGTGGTATGTGTAGTGCATGAGAGTATCAGGCACAGTTGGCCTCGGTGTGAGGGAGAAAAACATGAGCGAGAGAGACGTGAAAGATAGGAGGAGAGTGTGAGACAGACAAACAGTGAGAGAGAGAGAGAGAGACAGAGAGATCTGTGTCTGACAGTATCTGAACGTGGTGAGTCTGCACAGCCCAGCCTGAGATGATTAGGTTTTATTTGACTTGATTCGCTTTGAATTGCATCCTTCTCTTTATTTTCTTTTTCTTTTCTTCTGTCGTTTCCTTAAGTTTTCATCAGAGGGGGAGATTGCATGTGTGTGTGGGAGGGGGGATGAGGGGGATGCATGTATATATATATATGTGTGTGAATGGCACATGTGTATGATGTGCGTTCCTGTCTCCATGCAGTGTGTCTGGCTTCCATTAGCCTTCAGTCCTGCTGCTGCTGCTATTCTGGGCGGCTGATGACATCATCACGCTGAGGCCCCAGCAACTATTCCATAGAGTCACTTGTGCAGGCCTGAAACACATACACGCGGACACACATGCACATGCGCGCACACACACACACACTTACTTTAAAATGGCTAAAGGGGAATTCCACAAAAAATCTGCATAAACAAATTCTTAAACAAAGTCATTCAGGGTGGTTTGGTGTGAAATGCTCCATTCTAGAGAAACTTACAGAGTCAGGACTGTTCACAGTGGTTGTGATCGGAGTCAGACATCTGGATTTGTAATGCCTCTAAATCTCCCTCACAATAAGTTATTACATTAAAGGAGCAGCGTGTAAATCTCCAGTGGTAAGGCTGTATATTGCAACCACCTAAAACACATCCTCTTATCCCCTCCTGTTCGAGCACCTAAGGTGGGCACGGGCTGATGCCATTCCACCTTACAGGGTGCATCAATTATTATTATAATGCCTCGGCCACAATAATGTTAAACTGCTGCGCCATGTAAAGTGGAATATGAACGTTCAACCATGACGCTGGTAAATAAGAAGTTGAATGTCCTACCACAATGTAAATGGTGCACCATTTAAGGTGAAGCAAGAAAATTCAAGAAGCTGAATGTCACTGCCAGAATGTAAATACTGAACCATTTAAGGTGGAATGAGAAAATTCAAGCATGACGCTGGTAAATAAGAAGATGAATGTCACTGCCAGAATGTAAATGCTTCACCATTTAAGGTGGAACGAGACAATTCAAGCATGACGCTGGTAAATAAGAAGCTGAATGTCACTGCCAGAATGTAAGTGCTGCACCATTTAAGGCGGAATGAGGAAATTTAAACAAAAAGCTGGTGAACAAGAAGTTGACTTAGCCTCATAATTTAAATTCTGTTAGTATGTGTGATAAGGATATTTAAGCTTTCAAAATTCCCTACCTGGAGTTTTATACCCTGAGCTACTGCTAAAAATGCACTGGAGTAGAACATTTTGACAAGGATTCTTCTTTTTTCCACATCTTCCAGCCTGTGCAATAGCACCGCCAAATTCAATCTGCCACTTTAGTGTAAAAGCGTAAAACGTTCTCTCTACAGCCAATGTGGTTTGTCCATTCTGAGCAACTGTGGCACCATGGTAACTTTCCATGGTAGCTCCTGTAGGAAAATGACCTGCTCCTATGTGAATATAAAGGGATCATATTAAGTAACAATTTGTACAATTTCTACAACAATTTGTAGTTACAGGTCAATTATTCAGTAGTGTGGGATTGCAGTGCTATTGGGAAGGAAGATAAAGGTTACCAGGAACAATAACTGATGATAAATTTAGACTGATATGGACAATACTTATTGAGCTACACATACAGAAGTAGTGTCTCTCAGTATGGCATCGGGCCCCCATGTTTGCTAACGCAACATGCCAGACGTCGTGTGAGGCATAACAACAAACCGTTCATCTTAGTGCTGACCACGGTGCCTCCACACACGGATTCGTTGGTCATCTCCACTAAGACAAAAGCGGGACTCGTCACTGAAGATGACCCGCTGCCATTCTGAGTCGTTGCATGACAGTATGGGACGACACCACTGCAGTCGTTGACATGGTGTTAAGGGCAGTCGTTGTAACGGTCTGTGTGCATGTAGCCCTGTGTTGTGCAGTCGTCTGCCAATGGTGCTGGCATTGACAGGGTGACTCATGGGACTCACTGCTCACTGAATGTCTGCAATTGTGGCTGTTGGGTCAGTCAGGTAAGGTCTGTCTGTGCTTATGTCACATGTACGACCAAGCGTGAAACTTGAATCATTCACATGTCTCACAATGTCAAACCTACCCACCAAGTTTCATTCCTGTCGGCTGACTCCTTCTGGGTGCAACTATATATTTGATGATGAGTGTAAAATTTGGTGGAATTCTCCTTTAAGACCTCAGTCTGCTATTGCTATGCTAACCCAACAGAACTGGCCCACAGTGGACTTTGCATTTGCAACAGGATCTCTCTCTCTCTCTCTCTCTCTCTCTCTCTCTCTGTTATCTGAGAGGATGTTCTTACCTGTCTTTAGCTGCATAACACTGATGAAGATGATGATGATGATGATGATGGAAATGTCCGTGTTTTCACTGTATGTCCTGAGCTGGACAGGAAGTTGTTTTTGCTGGATGATGTCACAGCTCCTCCGCATCCCACGCACCTCTCAGCGACCAGCTCTCAACATCCATCGTTACCACGGTGACAGTGCTGACGTGCTCTCTGGCTCGTCCGCTCTCACTTGTGCGCACACACACGCACACACACTCTCCATCTCTCTCCCCCTCTCTCTGTAAGTCATTGTGTTTGTCCTTGACAGGCAGGTTCAGTGTTTAATCAGAGAACAGAGAGATGAGCTCATCTGTAGGTGGGACGCAGGAGCTCAGAAATGATTCATAACAGCTAAACGCACGATTATCAACACACACACACACATTCAGTGTCTCAACTAGAACCGCTGTTCTGAATATTTGGTGGGAAATTCATTATGGAGGGGAGTGTGGGTTCCATA
>CM067499.1:21759788-21786853 GCA_034552555.1 Semaprochilodus insignis
GAACCTGTTCTCCTTCAGTGTTCTGTGCTGATGATGATTGTAATAGACGTCAGTGTCAGACTAATTACTGATCTTCTATTAAAGACTGGTGGACTGAGAGACACTCGAGTCTCTTCACCTACACTGAGCTGATTAAGAGTCTTGTTCCAGAAATGATAATAGGACATTAGAGCCATAATAAATCATGATCCTGTTACTCTCCATACTTAAGTACATTTGAAGGTAAATACTTTAGTACTTTTACTCCAGTGGAGGTCTAAAGGGAGGAGCTTCTACTGACACTGGAGTAATATTTTACCTTGGGAATCTGTACTTTAACTCAAGTACGTGGTTTGTGTACTTTGTCCACCACTGCCTACAGCTGCAGCAATGCTCTGCCTCGGGGGGGTACTCTAGCAAACTGGCTCACCCAGTAAGTCAATCACAGCCTAGCAACTGGAACTACGCCTGGGATACCTCTGGAAAACATTATAATATGCTGTAGCAAATTTTTGGTAATTTGAAGACTTTCCTAGTTTCCCAAGAGTCTGGTAGACAAGAGTGAATTATTACTCATTCCACAAACTGCAGACAGACGAGGAGATGATGAGTAAGACCTCAATTAACGTCTGGAAGACCTACCAAACCAGAAAAGAGCATTTCCAGAAGAAGAATTGTTAAGCCAAATGTTTTATTGCCATTGAAGCATCAGCAGCAGCTTTGTGGTGAGTGAGCAGCCAGCCAATGCTGGAGCAGTAAGCCAACATGGGACCCCCCAAATATCAGGGGGTATTTCACAGACAGGTCTTTATGAATGTTGCACAGTTAAAGCTCTGAGGCTCCACCTCAGATTTAGGTTCAGATTCGGTTTCATAACTCCAACTGTAAACTGCCTGACTCTCCTTCACGTTTCTCTCCTTCTATTAGCGCTTTTCTATGTAACCGCAGTTCAGTTCTCTTATGTACACAGAGACAGCCCACCTTCTCCCTCCTCAGTGCCAGGACAGCAGTGAGCGCTCCAGTCAGCTTTCTGGAACTGTGCCAGCTCCCTAAAAATACACACACACTCACTCACAGCCTGAACCCACAACAGAGCCGCAGCTGCCCCAGAGAGAGAGAGAGAGAGAGCAGGAGAGAGAGAGAGAGAGCCTAAACGCACACAGTGCAGTTTAGAGGAGTAGAAGAGTGAATGAGAGGCAGTGTAGATCAGAATCAACTGACCAATAAATGACCAGTAAACTGTATTCCACCATATTTCTCTTCTCTCCATGTGAACTGAGCGGTCCTAATCTTGGGTAACACTTCCATAAGCATTCCCCTAACCAATCACAAAGAGACTGACGTCTCTGGCCCCGCCCACACAAAACAGAGTTTCAGAGTTAGAGAAACTTAGTGTTCTAAAGCTTAAGCTAACCAGCATAACCAACAGCTAGCAAGATAGGCCTCCTTTCTGCAGCTGCCTGTTGCACGTTCATTCCTTTATCCATCCCCAACATTGTTTACTCATTGTTTCTGGCTGTTCATCATTCACACGCATTGCTGCATCCATCCGTTTGTTCATTTGTCCATCTGTCCATCCATCTACACATTTGTAAAAGCCGGATAATGGTGTCTGTTCTGTATGAGGGGCGGAGCAGGCTTTGATTGTTGGACAGACGAGGAGATGATGAGTAAGACCTCAGTTAACGTCTGGAAGACCTACCAAACTAGAAAAGAGCATATCCAGAAGAAGAACTGTCAAGTATCAGTGCCGCTATGGTACGTGAGCAGCCAGCCAACACTGCAACGCTGGAGTAGCCAGCCAACATGGAACCCCCCCCTCCTCCTCAGATCTGTCATTTATATAACGTATTCTGTAATTTACTAAACCTTCAGCTAAACTAGCTGACAACTTAGACTCTAATAGCGTGTGCGCTAGCTACCAAACATGCTGTTAAAAACGCCATTGCAGTTATGAGGGCGCATAACAGACTCAATCACACATGTAAAGATGGACAATAAAAGTTTTTTCTTTGTTTTACATCATTAGAATTTGTGCACGACTTTCTCTAGCAGATCCGTGTTGAGTTGCAAGTAGCGAATTGGGAGTGACTCCAAGTCACCAATTTGTGTCCCTGTCTCTATAGGAAAACGTTGGAATATTTATATCTATATTGATTAAACCACATAGAAATTACTACCTTTTGTACATAGTAACCGCTGCCATTTTTAGGAAATCATAAATAAATGGACATATGACTGCTGCGTTGTGGATCAGCTGTGTGTCAATGTGCATTAGAGGTCTGCATTCCCACGTGACTCCATAGGACTTAGAGGTCTGCATTGCTCTGTGATTCAATTCAATGTCATGCATGGGAACGGGCAGTTAAGGAATCCAGTGCATGCGGGAGTGGGACAGCTAAATAAACAATTCGGATAGGTAACAAACTCATTCCAAATAGTTATGAAGTAACCAATCACGTGAACAATAACTGAACTGCATTATTGTGGTACAGAAATGGTGGAGCCTTTCGACAGTCAGTCTGCCTCAGCTGTGTACAATGTTCTGACTAAAGGCAAGTTTGACATATGCCAGTCATTTTCAGTTTCAGGACTATTTCATTTATTGGTGAATAGAATACGTAAAATGCTGGATGTCATTTACCCTGATATGAGTCTGCAGGTGGGAGCGGACCAAAATGGCAGCATTGCTGAAGGATGCAGGACAAATGTTGCCAATTTTTGAAGGGAGCAGGCAGGGATGAATTCTAGTCGAAGTGGGACTGAAAAGCAAGTCCCTTGCAAACCTTTACTGTGCACCATGAACACGAGGTTAAGCAAAGGCTTAGAGTTGATTATTTGTGTGGTATTTGCATCTGAAGCTTAAAGGAACAACAAAGTACGGGTCTAACAATGCCAATACGATATTGATAAATTCAGCAGCAATAACGTAAATCACTATCTCATAATAGGCTACACTGAAAAACTTTTAGGCGCCTCTTTGCATTGGCTGCATTTTAAGGACATGCTTATGTCATACGGAGATACTGGAGAAAAGACAGAAACATGGTGGTGGCAGTTTTGCTACTACTGAACGAGGACGGCTTGTGATCATTCAATGAAGCTATGAATTCTGTATTGTATGAAGAAAGTTTTCAGGAATTCTACAGTGCATCCATCTGTGAACTGAACCTCAACAGAAGGTGATACTTGCAGAAAGACAATGACCCGAAAAACAGCAGTTAGTCCATAAAGAAGGGTTACAACAGAAGAGTCCAGACCTTAATCCAATAGGAATGTTGATGAAGAAACTGAGGTGTGGTGTTCATACAAGAAAAGCCACCAACATAAGAGTTCAGACAGTTCTGTGAAGAGGAACTGACCAAGACTTCTCCAAGTTAATGTGCAGGTCTGATGAACAGTTGTTGGAACTGTTTGGTTGAAGTCATTGCTGCTCAAGGTGGTCACACCAGTTCCTGAAAGCAGAGGTTCACATGCTTTTGCCAACAAAAAAAACTGCCTAGCTCAATAAATGAATGAACCATGCTCTACATTTTTATTATTTGTTTAACTGAGTACTCTCAATATATTGTTATGATTTATATTATAGGTATTATAGGGATATATGAGTTATATTTTAGGTCCAATAAAGATTATACAGATGAAAAGATAACCTTTAAAACTTAACATTCTGTAATTTGCTTTCATTTTATAGACATCCTTTACTTTCAGATCCAATGCACTGACCCAAAGCAACCAACACTGTTCCTGTCCAAATGTTTACAGACTTCACTGTATACTCTCTCTCTCTCTCTCTCTCTCTCTCTCTCAAACAGAGGCCTGCTCTTTCCTCTCCTCCACAGATCCACATCATAGAGCAGTAAGATGAATGGCTCATTGCAGCATTAGAGCACCATTAAGAGTTCCAGCCTCTGGGGTTAGAGCTAATGCTAAATTTAGTCTGGTGTTTATTTCAGGAGCAGCATGTGTGCACCATACTCCCTCAACTCTTGCACACACACAAAGAGACGCTGTGTCTATGGGCTGCTTTCTGCTTTAACAGTAATGAAAACATGTCATTTGGCTGACTCTCTGCTCCCCTTCCTCCGTATGTTTGAGTGCGCTGTGCTAGACTCATACAGAACCTATCTGAGACAGAAAAAGACCCAATTGCCCGTTCCCAGGGGTCTCTCCATCACCCCCACCTCTGCTGCCCCACTCTAGACTGATATTCCAGCTCCAGCTGGAGGACTCAGCAGGCCTCGCAGCACTTAATGGAGTTCACTCAGGGGAAAAAAATGACCCAAACTAGACTTCTTACTGAATAGGGCAGTCACTGCAGCCACAAGAAGGGCAGAAAGAAAGAAAGAAAGAAAGAAAGAAAGAAAGAAAGAAAGAAAGAAACAGGAAATACAGAAACTGCTGGATAGAAGGAAAGAAGGAAAAAAGAAAGACAGAAAAACAGGCAAGCAGTAAGTCTGTTCTGTTACTCAGTTCTGTCAGTGAGTCTTTTCTGTCAGTCAGTCGGTTCTGTCAATCATTCAGTTCTGTTAGCGAGTCAGTTGTGCCAGTTGGTGAGTTCTGCGAGTCGGTCTGTTCTGTCAGCAGGTCAGCTCTTTCAGTGAGTCACATCTGTCAGCAGGTCAGTTCCGTCAGCGAGTCTGTTCTGCAAGTCCAGTAGCTACGTCAGCAAGCCAGTACTGTCAGTCGGTCAGTTCTGTCAGACGATCAGTTCTGTCAGACGGTCGGTTCTGTCAGACGGTCAGTTCTGTCAGCGATTTGAGGTTTAAGGCCTGATCTTCAACTACAGTATGAGTGACAAAGATGATTTTGAAGATGACGGGT
Organism: Semaprochilodus insignis; assembly: GCA_034552555.1. Lineage (NCBI taxonomy): Eukaryota > Metazoa > Chordata > Actinopteri > Characiformes > Prochilodontidae > Semaprochilodus > Semaprochilodus insignis. The sequence continues at coordinate 21,764,592 of CM067499.1, forward strand.
GAGTTTATAAAGATGATGGGTTATTAGTTTGTGGAGAAATCAAGGACAGAACAGAGTCTTTACTGTATTACAGAGTTTATGTTTTACAGTCAGACTAACAGGTCACAGCTAGTAGACACACATCCAAACCTTATAAGCCTCTGCAGATCAATGACTCTCTCTGAGTCATGCTCATGTCATCATCAGCAGCGCTGCTTTGACATCACCACCTTTCAGTGGGACTTAAAATAAAGACAGTGATATTAAGGCAGATTCTGAATCTTCTCCACTGAGCATTTTAGATCCACCTCCCACTAAACTAACAGACAGAGCTCTGCTGAGTGATTTGTGGTAGCATTTGGCAGACTGACAGGAGGTCAGAGAGACAGACAGACGTGATGTCAGACGGATAACTGTGAAGAAGTGAGTCATCAGTTTGACAGAGAATGGCTTTGTATGAGACTTAAAGAAGTTCTCTGGAGCTGAACTTTCAAGTGACCTCTCCATGCTCCGCCCACATATGCGTTCTTCCTTATTAGGGATGGACAATAACGAAGGTTTTTGCCCTCTCCTGTAAACTCCTGTATCTTTCAGAGGTACTGTTTTTTTCCCATTTGTTTATTTACACTGTTTTTCCAACATCAAAGGCACATTCAGTTTCCTATAGTTGCCTCCAGGGTCCAGTTAGCAACCTCACGAGCACAGGTTGTCCAGTGTCGTGGGGTTAGCAGAGGCACTTTGGTGGGTCTTCTGCCCCCATGGAAGCTAAAGAACGCTGCACTGACCTGTGGGATATGCGTGTGGGTAAGTTGCTTGTCTGTTTGCATGGAGAATTTTAGCCAGACGCTGCTGGTCACAAGCATTAAACACCCGTGGGCAGCCACTGCGCTGTCCACTGTGGGTGGTTATGCTTTCTATGACATATTCCATATATATATATATATATATAGAGAGAGAGAGAGAGAGAGACAGACAGACAGACAGACAGACAGAAATTATCTTGTTGTGCAGTTTCCCCAAAAGTGGACTGGTTATAGGGGTCAAACCAAGTGGCCACCACGTTCTCCTGATATGACCCCGTTGGTTTCCGCATTTCTATCTGTGGAGTCATGTCAATGAACATGTTTACTTTGTGAAGATACAGAATGTTGTTCATCTAAAAGACAGATTTGTGGATGCTTGTGCAGCATTCAGCCAGACGTTTTGGTGAGTAGTGTTGATATATCTTGTAATCCTGAGTGCTAGCTTAGCCACTGAGCTACAGGCCAATAAACACAACAAAACTTGCAATACCTCAGTCTTAGAACAAAAGACAAAAGAAAGAAAACACTGATTCTATCTTTACCAAGCACAAAATGGACAGCATAGACAAGTTCTTTACCCCTTCAAGCCAACTTTGTATGTAGATAACTGTTGTTTGGGTAAAGCTCCTCCTTACACAGTGCGCTGTATTAGTCTCCAGTAGCCAATAACATGTCTAATAGAGAAGCATTTGGGATTTTGCCACCTGTACACATGTGGATGCAGAAGGCCACGTTTAATAACTAGCATTGTACACTTGGTAGGCAGTAGGGAGCCATTTGAGATTCAGCCCAAGCCATTGTCTCTGGTGTAATTATGATTTGAAGACAGTATTTACAGTTATTCAGCTTCCTAGCGGTAATTTCAGCTGCCTTCCTTCTGCGCTCTTAATAGCTAATAACAGCAGTTCTTCCTGCCGTGAAGACACATCATCAAAGGGGTTTTCCTGGTCCTTAAACAGGATCATCTCTATCTACAGACTACAGCCTCAGAGCTGTAGGAAGGATATAGATTTCATTTGACCCTTTAACTTCATTATGTGTGTTAAAGGGTCAAATGAAAGAGTCATTATGTTAGTGACCTCACCCGTCCTGTTTTTGATTGGTTGCATGCCTTAATGTTGAGGTTATATTTCATACCAGGCAGTGCATTGAAAAGAGAAGAATAGAGCCTAACAAATGTTCTTATGCTGATAACTTGTGGATGTTCTAAGACGTTCCACTGCTGTTCTGTTATTTACTCAGGATGTAGTTCTGTTTCCAAGCTGCTACTTTTGTACTTCGGCACAAGTTGTTTTTTGGAAAGACCCTTTTAGCTTCTACATGAGTCATCATATCACTGAGGGAGCAATACTTTTACTGGGGATTGCTACTCTACCAACCTCAGCAGGTCAATCAGAGGCTGAATAGCTCAAACGCTGCCAGCATTTCTCCCATAATCCAGCACAGCCTCTGCAGAAAGACATGATAAGACTCTGACTGGCACACACTGAGATTGAAGGAATGAGAAATGAAACAGGAAGAATTAAAAGCTGCGTTAAAATGAACAACGAAAGCTTGCATTAATTATTTATCTGTCTCAATGCTGTAAATTTGGGGAATTTTTGCCCATTCATCCAAAAGTGCATTTGTGAGGACAGACAATGACGTTGGACGAGAAGGCTTGGGTTGTGATCTCAGTTGTACTTCATCCTGAAGGTGTTGGATGGGTTTGAGGACAGGGCTCTGTGCAGACCAGTCAAGTCCTTCCACACAAAACTCACCCAACCTTATGGACTTTACTTTGTGCACTGGGGACAGTCATGCTAGAACAGAAAAGGTTATTCCCCCAAACTAATCCCACAAAGCTGGAAGCGTACCATTGTCCAAAATGTCTTAGTATGGTGAAGCAAACCCTGAAAAACAACCCCATGGCATTATCCCTCCTCCAACAGACTTTACAGTCAGCAGTAGGCCAGGTAACGTTATCTGGGCATTCAAATCCCATGACAAACTCCGACTCATCCATCACGACTTCCAGATAGAGAACATGCTTCCATTGCTCCAGAGTCCAGTGCCGGTGGTTCACACCACTCCATCTGATACTTGCCATTGTGCTTGGTAATCTAAGGCTAAGGCTTTCATGCAAGGGCTTGGTCATGGAAACTCATCCAATGGAGCTCCCGGGGGAACAGTTTTCGTTCTGATCCTAAAGCCAGAGGAGGTTTGGAACTCCCTATGACACAGTCATACTGTGTCCTAAACCACACCAACAAGTCTACACAACATTAATGAAGAGCTGAATACAGTTTGTGTGTGTGTGTGTGTGTGTGTGTGTGGAGAGACATTTTGGGGATGCCAATGACAAAAAAAAAAAATCTTATGATGTGCATTTTTATATCTGCATATATTTTCGTTTCTATCTGTGTGTTTTTAGAGCTTAAATATAGAATTAATTTTGTCAAAGGTTTGAATTTCCTATGTCAGTTATTAAAACTATTCTGGTTCGGTTGCACCATGTGACTCACTGGTTGTGCCACCTGACTTTTCAGACTGAACACCAGACTTAAACAACCATAGAAACTTTTGTCCTCGCACTTTGACCTTAGGTTTTTAGTAATGAATAAACATTACTATTATAATTACACGTTTCCATGGTGTTCCTGAGGTCGGACCACCTGACACTGTAAACTGAACCATTCTAACCAAAATGACTCAAAAATTAAATTTTTCAAAAATTGTAAAAGGCCATGCACCTCATGTTTGCACCATGAAGGTCACTTGGGGTCATCTTTACGATGCAATACTCTGGTCCCTCTTTCGTAAAAACCTGTCAAAATAAAAGTTTTTGTTTTTGCCACCTGACATTTGAGAAAGCAAGAACTTACAGATAATAGTTTTTCAGGAATTTTGAAGTGCCATTTTTTTTACATTTTAAATATCTCAAACTATTACTTTATTACTTATTTAGAATTTTATATATAAAATAATTTATTTTAGATAGATAGTTTACTTAATCAATATATGTTTATTTTAGCTTTTTTAAATTCTGGACTTGGACACAAACTAAATGCACATCATATCAACGACCCATTTACAGAAATTATTTGGGTGACTTCTTGTGCTTGTTAGAAATGTTAGCTTCATACCTCCGGTGTAAAACTAAAGAAGCAACATTTGGACACCAAATATATCTTAGCTGTTTGACTACCTTCGATTAAGAGGAGAACTGTAAATCAAATTTTTGTTAATATTCCTATTCCTGTTAACATATTAATTAAGTGTATTTTGCTTATATGGAAATGATATACATATTTCACAATGCATACGCTGAATAACTAACAAGCATCAAACACCAAGGGGCAAATTTACTAGGAGAGCCACTAATTACTGACAGTGTACAGACACTTAGCGCTGCGGGGGGTAGCCAGTTTAGTGGGTTATCTACTTTCGCATGAATACTGATGGAAAAACTGTCTCTGAGCGCAAACAGCTGCAGCCATGTTAGTGGCAAAACACAACAAGCTATTCATAGGTGTTAAACAGTGTACAGCATATATTACTTTTCTTGGTATAATAGTATAATGTATTAATTATAATAATCTTCTCCCAGAGTCCCAATTGAAACTCATAGAAATCACATATCACACCAGATACCGAAATAACTGCAACTCAACGTTTCCAGCAACTGTTGATCAGTCTTAAACATCGGCTTGAAGTAATTTTAGCCCATTCCTTTATACAGAACAGCTTCAACTCGGTTATGTTGGTGGTGGTGGGTCTAGTGTAGTGGGTTATACTGCTGCCCTTAATGCAGTAAACTGGGTTCCGATTCCTCTCGTGGGCAACCACCCTGCACTATACTATCACGAGTCCTTGGGCAAGACTCCTAACATTACCTTCACCTACCTGTGTAAATGTAAACTCCAAGTCGCTCTTGATAAGATGCCGTAAATATAAATGGCTTCTCCTATGAACTGCTTGCTTCAGGTCCTTCCACAGCATTCCTACTGGATTAAAGGTCAGGACTTTGACGGGTTCATTGCAGAACATTAACCTTATTCCTCTTTAACTGTTCTTTGGTAGAACAACTTGTGTGCCTAGGATCATTGCCTTTCTGCATGACCCACATTCTCTTGAGATTCAGCTCACAGACAGATGTCCTGATATTTGCCTTTTGAATCCGCTGGTATAGTTTAGAATTAATTGTTCAATCAATGATGGCAAGCCAGCAAAACAGGCCCAAACCATGGTACTACCACCACTATGATTTGCAGATAGGGCTTTTATGCTGGAATGCAGTGTTTTCCTTTCTCCAAGCATAACGCTTCTCAGTTTAACCAAAAAGATCTATTTTGGTCTCATCTGTCCACAAAACAATGTTCCTGTAGTCTTCTGGCTTGTCCATGTGATCTTTAGCGAACTGCAGATGGGCAGCAATGTTCTATTTGGAGAACAGTGTCTTTCTCCTCACAACCCTGCCATGCACACCACTGCTGTTCAGTGTTCTTCTGATTGTGGACTCAGGAGCAGTATCATTAGCCAATGCGAGAAAGGCCAATAGTTGTTTAGAAGTTACCATGGGTTCCTTTGTAACCTCACAGACTATTCCACGTCCTGCTCTTGGAGTGGTCTTTGTTGGCTGACCACTCATGGGGAAGGTAATAATGGTCTTGAATTTCCTCCATTTGTACACAGTCTGAGTGACTGTGGATTGATGGAGTCCAAACTCTTTAGAGATGGTTTTGTAACCCTTTCCAGCCTGATGAGCATCAACAACTCTTCTTCTGAGGCCCTCAGGAAATAATCTTTCAGTAAAGATCAGACTTTGAAAAATGCAGTTCTTTAACTACAACAGGGAGGCCATATAAATATAAGCACCACTGTATTTATACACACTGCCTGGCCAAAAAAAAAGGTCACACATTCTAATATTTCGTTGGACCGCCTCTAGCTTTGATCATGGCACGCATTCGCTGTGGCATCGTTTCCACAAGCTTCTGCAATGTCACAACATTTATTTCTGTCCAGACTTGCATTAACGTTCCCCCTCAAGATCTTGTATTGATGATGGGAGATTTGGACCACTGCGCGAAGTCTTCTCCAGCACATCCCAAAGATTCTCAATGGGGTTCAGGTCTGGACTCTGTGGTGGCCAATCCATGTGTGAAAATGATGTCTCATGCTCCCTGAACCGCTCTTTCACAATTTGAGCCTGATGAATCCTGGCATTGTCATTTTGGAATTTTCTTCAGGGAAGAAAAAATCCATTGATGGAATAACCAGGTGGTTCAGTGTGTTCAGGTAGTCACCTGACCTCATTCTTTGGGAACATTACATTGCTGAACATAGACCTGAGAAACTCCAGCAACCCCAGATCATAGCACTGCCCCCACAGCCTTGTATGGTAGGCACTAGGCATGATGGGTGCTTCACTTCAGCCGCCTCTCTTCTAACCCCGATGCACCCATCACTCTGGAACAGGGTAAATCTGGACTCATCAGACCACATGACCTTCTTCCATTGCTCCAGAGTCCAATCTTCATGCTCCCTAGCAGACTGAAGCCATTTTTGCCGGTTAACCTCACTGACAAGTGGTTTTCTTAAGGCTACACAGCTGTTTAGTCCCGATCCCTTGAGTACCCTTTGCATTGTGCATGTGGAAATGCTCTTACTTCCACTATTAAACATCTCCCTGAGTTCTACTGTTGTTTTTCTCTCTCTTTGGATCACTGAAATCAATCTCAGACACCTGTGATAATTAGTTTGCCAGGTGGGCCCAATTAAAGGAAAACTACTTAAGAAGGACGTTCCACATTAAGCAAGCCACAGGTTTCATGCAATATGGGATTTACACATTAGAATCAAGCAAATTCAATCAGTCATCCTACTTGAGCATGGTCACGGAAGAACAGATGAGTAGAAACTCTTCACAAACAGATACAGACACACAGACAAACACACACTTCAGTCAGTGCCTGAGGCATTGTCCCAGGTGGACTTCCACAGACCCAGGCGAGACGTGTTAGTAAATCTGTCATTCTCTCCTTCTTTCTCTCTCTGCCTCACACACACGCGCGCACACACACACACAGTGTAACTCTCTGACTAAAACACTCATTTACAGACAGTATACGTGAGCCCAGACTCTCATACACACACACACACACACACACACACACACACACACTCCACTGCTACACACACTCAGTAAATGACACCGAATGCTTTGATACACATCCAGGTATGCAGTTTCACTACGCACCCCCATCTCTCCCCCCCTTTTAGATCAGTGGCATCGGGCCACATCTAGCTGGAAAGTTCGGCCTGTGTCAGCAGCTGTTCTGGCCATTGTGACCCGAGTCATCAGCAAAATACACAAAATGTGGCACACATACAACTCCCAGTGTCCAATCAGCTGATCTCTGGGACAACTCCTCTCTCTCCCTCTCTCTCTCTCTCTCAGGAGTTGTTCTCTTTTCATTAAGTAGCCGTATCGGCTGTCCATTCAGGCTTCATGCCATGCTTCTGTAATTCACACCTACACACAATCACTGGTGACAGCACACGCTGAACGACACGCTCAGTGCTTCAGCTTTTACACTTGTCAAGGAGGGCTTCATCACATAGCAGCTAAGGGCAGGACTCGGTCAGAGGGAGCTGGTTATGGGGCAGTGCAAAAGGGCAGGCCTTCTGGACGTGTGACGCTACCTGAAGAAGAGATATATAGAGAGTAATTTTTATATTCCGGTACACATCGAATTCATGAACAGACGTCTGGTTAATCACCTTTTTAGGTGAACGAATAGAATTTAAAGCATATTTTTGCTTTGGGTATGCAACAGAGGCTGTCCCTTTAGATGAGCTAAAGAGCTAACAAAGCTAACTGGTGTCAATTTGAATGTTGATTCATTGGCAGACGGCTGCACGATGCAGGACTACATGCACACAGACCATTATGGCGACTGCCCTTAACACCACATCAACGTCGCCAAAGACTGTTGTGGCGTTGTGCCAGACTGTCACGGAGTGACTCAGAATGGCAGCGGGTCATCTTCAGTGACGAGTCCCACTTTTGTCTTGGTGGAGATGACCAACAAATATGTGTGTGCCGAGATGAATGGTTTATGGTCACACATCACAGGTCCAGAAGGCCTGGTGTCACTCCACCTCCACCCCTACTGCAAAATCTGCAGGAACTGTGTGAGAACATTCAAGCTGCATGGGATGGATTATCACAGGACACCATTAGGAACCTCTACAACTCCATGCCCAGACGTCTGGCATGTAGAAAACATGGTGGCCCGACACCATACTGAGAGTGTAACTCAATAAATATTGCTCATTTCAGTCTGAATTTATCATCATTTATTGTTCCTCTTAACCTTTATCTTCCTTCCCAATAGCATTACAATCTGAGACTTCCTTCTGGGTGCAGCTAATCTTTTGATGACAAGTGTATGATATATGAAAATCATTTTGTAATGTATAAATATTGGGGCCCTAAGCAGTTGCCTGCCTTGCCTGGTGGCATTAGCGATATCTTCATAATCCACCTTTACCTCCAAAAACTAGGTGACACTGTCTTCCCTGTTTTTGCTGCTGTACTGTTCCCCATTTCCTGGGGATTTCTGCAACCCTGATGTGTCATTTCAGCATCAACTTTGATCAAATCAAAAACTAAACTCTTGATCTCATGGACGGCAACTCGGCTAAACCACTTCAGTAAATGTAGAGTTCAAATGCCTAAGAAAAAAAAAACCACATCCAGTAAATACCCCCTCCCCCAACCCTCCCACCAGAACTGGTCATCCAACATCAGTACCTGACCTCACTTATGCTCTTGTGGCTGAACGCAATCAGAACCTCACAGCAATGCTCCTACACCTAGCAGTAAAGCCTTCCCAGAAGATTAAACACTGTTAAGGCAGCAAAGGGAGACCAACCTCCTACTAGTGCTCTTGATTTCAGAGGAGTCAGTAGGTGTCTATAGACACGATTCAGTGTTGTTCATTTCACATTCCCGTATTCAGTTTAAAAATATTCCTGAACTGGACAAAAATAATCACTGAATCAGAATCAGAATCCCCTGAGCATGAATATTTCAGTGTAGTACAATATCGCCTCCTCTGCCTGTATAAGGTGACTTGTTACAGGGGATATAGCGTTGCACCAAGCAATTACTCTGTGACTTGAAACATTCATGAAACGAACCCTTCCTAATTAACGATACATGTTGTGTTTACTCACGTGTGCTGCGTGAGCTCGTGTGGCCTATACGCAGGACGGAGTGCTCCGAATCCCTCTTTGACCCGTCGCTCATGCAGGACACTGGATACCTACACTACTGTTACATAACTGCAACACAAAACACCTCATGTACCTCATATACCATATATATATATATGGAGAGTGCCACTTTTGTCTTGGTGGAGACGACCAACGAATCTGTGTGTGGAGCCACCGTTGTCAGAACCAAGATAAACGGCTTGTTGCCATGCGTCACATGTCCAGAAGGCCTGGTGTCATTCCACCTCCACCCCTACCGCAAGATCTGCAGGAACTGTGTGAGAATATTCAAAGTGCATGGGCTGGATTATCACAGGACACAACTGGGAACCTCTACAACTCCATGCCACCACTGCGTTAGCAAACATGGCGGTGTTGCAATCCCACGCTTCCTTCTGTGTACAACTATTCTTTTGATGATAAGCGTAAAAAGTTTTCATACAGGGACTGGGGAGTAAGCAGCATGAGGGAGAGACCAAGACAGAGCAAGAACGAGAGCGAGAGTGCGAGAGACAGAGAGAACTGCAAACTTTCTCAGGCCTTAGGCAATATGTAACACATTTGGGGCACTACAGAATATATGAAATAGAGTTTAAAAAATTCCAACTCAGCAAGAATAGCCAAGGACAAAGCAGAAAGAACAGCTTCCCCCTCAGGAAAAGCATTAAAAACTAGACAACACACACACACACGCACACACACACACATATATATACACACAGTATATACACCCAAAGAAACACCCCATTGTTGGGCATACAATGGAAAGCAAGTTCCCAAACATCATGGTAGAACCTCCAGAACACTCTAACAGCATTCCTCTCTCTTAGCTGGAGGACGTTTCACTTTAAAAGCATTTCAGCGAGGGCTGCTTTTGAAAGTCGGCATGTTCAGTGCTATGTGCTAAGTGAGTCGTCTATATGGATAGGAAAAAAGTGCAAGCCGATCAGGAGGATCGTCATGAAAGCTGTTCCTTCAGGAGAACTGAGACTTCAAACCAGCGCTTCTACATGGAGAACCACAGTGAAAGGCAAATTACATCTGCAATCTTACATCTTACCCCAAATATTATCAATCAGTCAATACATGTTTAGTGTCTCGAGCCTGCTTCTCTAGTTGTGGTCTAAAAAAAACACTAGACAAGTAATGCAAGCTTATGCACCACCACTTGTTGGTACCCCAATTGGTAGTGGGGAACCCTCTTCTGAACACCCCAAAGGCCCTGATGATTACTGGGAACTCAAAAATAAATGTGTGTAATTTAATTTGGTTTTATTTGATAAATATGTTGCATGTAAAGGCCTACTCACGGTGCGAAATACAGTGGGTCCTATGGTGGCCTGGGACCCTCTAATTAGTCTTCTGAATCCCAACAAGCCCTGTCTCAAAATCTAAATTCTTTTCTCTGAAAACAAAACTTATGACGTTATGTTGTCCGTCGTATTGCCTGCTTCACCCACAATCGCTGAGCTTCTGTCTTTGGTATTCTCTGAGGTATATTACAGACGCAGCACTGGTCTACCTCAGGGTGGCGCTTTAGCAACCTGGTTCACCCAGTTTGGCCGTTATTCCCTATCAAACGTAACGTGCTTGAGACACTTCTGAAAAACTCTCATTTCTCAAACCGAAAACTATACTGGAGATGAGTAGGATCTCAGTTACTAAGTGGAAGACCTACTAAAGAGCATTTCCAGAAGAGAACAACTAAACTCAAACATTTAGTGCCATTGAAGCTAGCAGGAGTGAGCAGCCAGCTAACACTGGAGTAGCCAGCCAAACTGGGACTCTTGCGAATCCATGGCATACACTGGGCCTACTCCTGATTCCTTGTTCATTTCTGGTTGGACACAAAAAGGTTAAGATCTTGAAAGGCCAAAAGGAAATTGTCCAATCAGACTTCTTGTTCCTGTGGGAGGAAGCTGTGGCCAAGCAAGCCATCCTACTGGCTAAGACTTCAGGAGCTTTAACCACCAACATAACTAGGAAGCGACAGACCATCAAACTTTTGTAAGCTGGTTGGACATCCTGTTCCAAAACCATGGGCATCAGTATGGCGTAAGTGGCTATGACCTCTCTTAGGGAAAGCTTTCCAGAGGGTTTTGGAGTGTGTCTGAGGGAATTGGTGCTCAGTGAGTCAAAAGCGCAATTGGGAGGTCAGAAATGATGTTGGATGAGGTCTGGCTCACAATCAACGTTCCACTTCCTCCAAAAGGTGCTCAGTTCTGCTGAGGTCAGGGCTCTTTGTGGATCACTTAAAGTTCCTTAACACAAACTTCATCAAATCAAGGCTTCATGAAGCCTACTTTGAGCTGGAAAAGGAAAGGCTCTTCTCCAAACTGCTGCCACAAGGACGCACTTAATTGTCTAAAATGTCTGCATGCTGCAGCATTAACATCAACCTTTACTGTAACTTAAGGGGCCCAAACCCTGGAAAACGGCCCCAGACGTGGGTAATGTTCTCCTGGCATCCACTAAACTATGATTTCTCCATCAGACTGCCAGTGAACCGTGGTTCATCTCTCCAGACAACACGTTTCCGCTGTGTCCAGTGGCAGCTTGTTTTACATCGCTCCAGCCATGGCAGTCCACATGGTGGCCTGTGTCCAGCTGCTTGGGCATGGAAACCAATTTCTTGAAGCTCCTGATGCTTAGCTCTTGTGCTGATGTTGCTTCCAGAGGCAGTATGGAACTCTGTAGTGGGTTTGCACGGTAGACGCTTTCACAATAACAGCATTTACAGTTGACTGGGATCAGATATAGCAAAATGGAAATTTCACAAACTGACTTGTGGCAAAGGTGGCAGCCTATGACAGGGCCAGGTTTAAAGTCACTGAGCTCTTCAGTACAAGCTATTCTACTCCCAGTGCTTTGTCTATGCAGACTGCATGTGCTGGATTTTATACACCTGCAACAGGCGTGGCTGAAACACCAGCACTCAATAATTAGGAGGGGGGTGTCCGCATACTTTTGGCCACATAGTGTACGTTAATATCGTTTATGATCACCAACTAATATCCAGAGTAACCGCCGTGTGCAGCACGGACAGCAGCTAGACGGACCGGGAGTGATTCAATAAGGTCCACAGGTATCTGGAGCCATGCTGACTGCAGTGCATCGCACAGCTGCTGGAGGGAGCATGGGGGAGGATCCATAGAGTGAACATGACGATCAAGGTGGTCCCACAGATGCTCTACTGGGTTCAAGTCTGGGGAATTTCTAGCTGTGCGACATGTCGCCTTGCTGGAAGATCCCATCCGCTCAGAGAATGCCATGAAAACGTGACTTCTTTTATGAGCTATGTACTGAAAATATGAATTGAAAATATGAATTGAAAGTAGGAAGTGGTCATAATGTGACTCGACTGTGTAGAAATTCTACAGGGTGCACAGAAATTGGTATGACTGTTTATTTTGTCTTTTTTGGATTTTTTCATAGAAATGGCGCAAATGAAAAAAAAAAAAAAACAATAGTCAAGGTTGCAAAAGGTTTTAGGAAAACTGATTTATTCCTGCATAAAATGCATCAATAAACAATTGAAATACAAATAAAGAAATTACACTGCAGGGGTGGTTTACAAACAGAGAAGAAACATAAACCACAATGGAACTAAATCTCACCTCAAAATATAAATTCATTCCAAAATAACTGAAAACAATACGAAGCATCTATAACATACACTTTTGTGTTTGCAGCTGATGGTCTACCAGGAGCTGAAGTCTCCGAAGCCGGTCCTGCCTTTGGGTTTTTTAGCCACTGCTTCGCTGGTAGAAGGTTTGGAGGCCACGTCCTCTGCCGAGCGCTTACTGCACAGAAACAAACACCAGGGAATGAGTTTTCGTTTGCCCTGTAGATTATAACCAGGCCATTCAAATGCTATGTTTCAAACCCCTGTCTCTGTACACACATACACAGGGTTAACAAAACACACAGGGTTCAATCAACAATGTTAAATATTGCTGACACTGAAAGAAAGTGAATAGTCACTGATGCCAAGTGATGGCTTCTTCTTCATATGGTCTGTACAAAATCTATATAACATTAGGCTGTAGGCAAATGAACATACATACAGTAAATATAATAATTTATTTCTATTAAAAGTTACCAATATAAAAGAACACAGTTAGAAGATCACAGGTTTATTTCCTGACATCTCAGTGCACTCCAGCACAGTAGCTACTGAGGAACCTGGTAGGCCTTAGGTTCGTGTACCCTTGCACCATTTTTCCACTTCAAGCAAGCAAACAAACAAACACGCAAACAAAACAAACAAGACAAAAGCTCTCACTAATTTTGCATGGCTGCATGCCACCACTGGTCACGTACCACCACGTCTTATGTCATCTTTATAATAAGCAAGAAACCGTGAATATTTTCCAGCACCAGCATATCAACAGCTTTAGCCAATGTGACTGTTTCTGCAGACTCTGTGAACTTCTAACAATTCTTTTAAATTCTTCCCGACACAGGAAGTCATTCTGAGTAGTGCTAGGTCACGATATCTTTAATGGAAATATATTCATTTTATTTACTATCCAAACCTACATGTATCTTCTGAGTGGTGATGATAGATGAGTAGTAAACTTGAACAAAAAAAGTTTTTTTTGGCAACTATTTTGCTTTACAGTACCTCAAGAGGTGACAGTGAGTCACTGTAGCATTTAGTCCAAAATGAGAGGATTTAGAAGCAACACTACACCAATGGCGTTTTCTAACCTCTAAGCAATCATACTGAAAGTCCTCTGTAAGATCATTTAAGGACAGGCAGCCAATAAACAAAACGGTAACTGCAAAGATAGCTCTTGGCAAGTGACTGGTGCTGCTCACTCCCATCCAGAAACCTCATTCAGCAGCAAACACAAGAAATGATACACATAGAAGCAGAACAAAAGTTAGCATTGGTGCTGCTTTCCACCACTGGATACGCTCCTGGGGAATAAAGGAATAAAGACTGATGCTGAACTTTTTCTAGACTTCTAGACTGGTCAGCAATTAAGATGGAGGAGGAGGGACTATACATTCCCTTGGTTCTTATGACATAGGGGTGGACATCATCAGAGCGTCCTGGTGTCATTTTTATATTTTGAAGTATGAATTTGACAGGTTATGTAATACAAATAGCGCCTTTAAATCAGACATCTGGTTACTAATACCACAGTGAACAATTCTGACTGATTTCACATCAAACCGTACTGAACGACGTGGAATATTTCTAGGGTAGGATATCACTTACCTAGTTAATGAGTTATATAAATAGTAAACAAAGAACGATGAGAGTCTTCAGCCATTCACCTAGTAATTTAAAAATTAGGACTGTGGTTAATTAGCCTTCACACGCTGTGTCACGATAGCTACTATGATGTAGGTTTATCGGTGGTGGTCAGCCTCACTATTCTCCGAGACACAATGCTGTTGACCAAAAACCACAGACCTTTATTCTATTCATTTGCTTAAAAGTATCTGATTTATTTGTAAATCATATTAACGCTTACTGTCCAGATAAACAGCTTTACAAATTACGTTTTGTTTTCAGATGGTCTAAAAATTTCATTACTGGTTAATGTAAACTGGGTTGAACTGGGGCTCAACATAAAGACGTGTGTTTAACACACATTAATGCAAATGCAGAATAAATACATCATGTTTTCAGACTCAACAATAAGGAAGGAGGAAAGTGAGTACCAAACCTAGCAAAGCAAGTGAAGTCTCATGGCGAATGGTGCGAGTGAGAGACCGCTTTACGCACAAACAGTAGGGGTGTCTGAGTGCGTACGAGAGTGAGAATGATGAACACATAATGTTGTTGTTTGTGTGTGTGTGTGTGTGTGTGTGTGTGTGTGTGCGTGTGCGTGTGCGTGTGTGGGGGTGAGAGTGTGTGTGTGTGTGTGAGAGAGAGAGAGAGAGAGAGAGAGAAATAGAAATCAGTGGGGGGGGTTGCGGGATAATTATACTGGTGTCCCACTGCTTCCACAGTGAGCTTTGCTCATATCCTGTACCCCACTGAGCAATGTTACGACCCCCAAACATCCACACGCCTACACTCGCCAACACCATGTTAATCACACTCTCGACCACTAACCCAGCCTCATCCGCTTCTAGTCAGACAAAATGCGGGAGTACAAACCCCTGAAAAGCAATGGAAGCTTGAAATGCAACCGTTTTTCATCCACTCAAATGAGCTATAAAACAGATTCTGATTGTAAGCTCTTATTGGCTGAGCCACATTAGAAGCTGCTGTACACCACTCTACATACTCACATATAGCCGGTCACATCAGCTGAGTTCTGGGAATTCCACCAATTTTTAAATCTTCAAGATTGTGATGATGTCAAGGCACCAGACACATCACTAGTTACAGCTTATGACTCCCACACCTGGGTAACAGTCGATGAATATTATTTATAAAGCTAGCTTTGTATAAAATCCTGTTATTTAAATGGAGAGAATCTCATTGCTCAGGTAAATGGTGGAAACTGCCATTCAGTCCCATGCCTCTTTCAGGTAACCCAGGTAGTTGGTCTGCTCCATGTTGTGGGAGGGGCTTAGGGGGTATGAAAGAGGCTTGAGGGAAGATGGAGGGTAGTAGGCCTGAGGTGCAGCGAGGTGCATGAAGGTGCAGATGATGGCGTCTTAAACCCACACCAATATTGGTACCAGAGGAAAGGGTTACAGGTTGCCAGGAACCTGTCATTTTATGTTTTATGTTCTTTTCCTTTTCTTTTTGTATCGTCTAAACACACGTGAAATACCAAATGAATGCTGGACTCAATTGGAGCGCCTCTCGGAATTTCTTGTGGCAGCCTCATAACATCGACCACTCGCGACCACACCACCACAAAGATGTAAACAAAGTCATTTAAAGTGAGAGTCCGAATCGTTCACGGTGGTGGAGATAGGAACCACACATCCGAAACATTCAGTGCCTCTAAAAGTGACCTCACAGGAAGTTACCGCATGGAAAGGTTAGGAATGCAGTTCATGACACCGGTACACTCATGATACCTTTGGGATAAGATTTAGGCCTTATTAGTTTTTAGGCCTTAAGTATTAGTTTAAAGGCTATTTATAGTGGACAGGCACATGCAGTAAAAAGTGCCCAAATCTAATTATTTTTGCAGATGTATCCTTATTACCCAACAATTATATAAAATTATAAAAATATTATAAATCCCATCAGCGACATTACATACAAAAACTCAGAAGACGTGCAGGTTCACTGGACATTCAGGATAGTTAACAAAATGGCTATATCTGCGCTGTAGACATCACGCCTCCTGGTTCTCACCACCGACATTCCTCCTTAAAGAACTGCTTAAACTCTGTTATGTTGGTGGGCTTTCTCGTGCGAATGCCACATCTCAAGTTCTCCCTCAACCTTTCTATCGACTCGTTCCTGCATCTTCTGGTGTTTTTATGGGTTGCTGTCTTTCTAAAGGACCCACCTTCTGTAGAGGTATAGCTCACAGATTGATCTGGTCCCATAGCAGCAAAACCGCTCCAATCCTGAAACTCCCAATTGGGTGCCTTATCAGTCCATATAATATTTCCATCCAGGTGGTCTTTAGGAAACGTCTTCCTGGACAGTAGTGGATTCCTTCATGCTATCAGGCCATACATACTATACTGTGCAGACTCATTAACACTGGCATTAGCCAGTGTAAGGGAGACCTGCATATCCCTTAGACATTACCCTGGGGATCTTTGTGATCTGCCAGAATACTCTAAGCTTTCATTTTGTAGTCATGTTTACTGGATGACCACTTTAGGGAAGAGTAACAGTGGTGTTAAATCTGAGCAACAGTAGATCAGCGAGGTCGGAAATAGTTTTGGAACCTCTTGCAGATGCCATTTGGCTGTGACATAGTGTGCAACAAACATGTGAGATGAAGACCAGACTTTGATCATGAAGACTCAGATTGATTTGATTGACTGAACTTCCTGACCTCAATTAACACCTATAGCAAACTGATGATTCTGGTTGTTCACATCCTTTTTGCCAAGAACAGACACATACGGTCGGATCACTTTGTTCAAAAAACAGATGATTGTGGAATGTGTTTCATTGTGAAATGTGTGTTAAATGAGGATCTGATCATATTTTGGGTCATATTTATGTAGAAATCCACCAACTGATAGAGGGTTCACAAACCTGAACGCAGCACTGTATATTCTGGCATAAAGTGACAACATACATCAATATACTTCATTTGCCTAAGGGCAGATGCACTGAGCCTACAGCCATGTAGAACCGCCACTGCCCCTGAATTTACCGTCACCTGCTTGAGTGAACCTCATTATACTGTAGAAAGTGTTCTTGTGTGTGTGCTATAGGTGAACTCACGCAGCCGCCATGTTGATATATTTGCCGACCCCGGCTCTGTAGGCTTTGGGTGGTTGTTCAGATTTCGATTTGCTGAGAGCGGATGAGCTCTGAGCCCTTTCTTCTTCCTGCTTCTGAGCCTCCTTCTCCCGCTCAGCCGCAATCTATAGCATCAGCACCCACAAATACACAATTACAAATTCACACATACAAAGATACACATCCTTTAACATGTGGTGCATGATATCACAGAAGAGCCCAGAACACACTCATACGCAGAGTTATGTAACCCAACACATGCTAACTAGGGCTGCACAATATATTGGTCTTTCATTGTGATGTTCACCTTTGCAGACAGACCCTGGTGGTGCTTGAGCCTCTATCTATGTGTCCTCAGACTGTGTAAGTACCCTGCTGGTCGGCGTGTATAATAATAGGGTTTTATATGATCATTCTCAAAGAGGTGAGGTTCAGTGCCACACCCCGGCGTTACGAAAATAGCGACACTGTCAAAAGTTGATGCTACATTCTGGCAGAACCAACTTCTCACATAGAAGCTGATGTGATGTGATTGAGAAACCCCAAAGTGAGTTAGTGTGGCTTAACGATTCTAGCTGAAGCATATTTCTCTGTTCGCAATGTTACCTTGACAAGCCAGACATATTTCCACATCATTCATGGAGTAGAACATGATTTACCTCATCTAGAGGAGAATGTCTGCCTCTCACCTAATGTTGAACTGCCCTAATGAGCTAAGCTTTATCTCATTCACTGATTTATTCCACAGAAAGTCCCTTTGCCTTTGCATGACTGATGCAGCCTGCTTTTAGAAATTCACTCCTCTTTCTGCCCTCAATGGTCACTATTCAGAACGCAAATAGTGTCTAAGGTTAATTGAGTGTTCTTTAGTTGGTCCCATGTCAGCTGGCTTAATTCTTTCCATAGGATGTCTTCCTTCCTTAACATGGCATGTTCAGCCACAGGCCAGCCTCAGCTTTTAATGTCACATCTACACTGCGTACATGCAAACATCAGTGAACGTGAGTTTAATCTACATGCGCCAATTTTTGACAATGTCAACTATTTTAATTACACCGGGTGCGAGTGGTCCATCTGCATCCGCTGCATTGGGTTTTATGCCACATGCCTACCTTTGCATGACACTGCATTAGTGGATTAGCTTGGGAATATGTATTTAATCACCTGCTTTAATATCATAAACATGCATCAGCCACACATATCACTACAAAGCAGCAGATCTCTTTCCTAGTTGAATATGATCAAGTTACATTCAATGGGGGAACACATCTAGGCACTGCACAGAGAGATGAGAGTGATCCAAAAACCTGCTCAGTGTTACTATCATGTTGGTTCAGCATGAGAGCATGCGCATGGCAGAACCTCAAATGGCTCCTTATGTGAGCCTAAAATGGGTATGAGGTCAAAACCTTTTCTCAGCACTACTGTACAACAATGTCTCAGGCATCAGGCAGGGACCATAACAATAGCTTTCTCTGAGGGAGCTTTTTAGAGGCATTGAATGATTCAGCTGGCTGCTACCCATCACCACCGACTACCACTGTTGTGAACAACTTGTCAGCAACAGTCAGGAAGTCACTCTAGAGAGCCTTTTAAGCCAAATCACTTTGAACTACAGTTTGATCTTGATCGGAAGTTTACAAGGTGTCTGTTAATCCGACAAAAGCTAATTATTTTGATTGGAATGATGTAGTCAGTATGTTCTGTGTACTGCAAGGCTCATTGCAACTGCAGTAGATAGAGCAATAGAACCGCAATAACAGTATTTAAACTATCATGTGCATCCCTAGTACCCCCCCCCCCCCACACACACACACACACACACATACTGTCTTATTCACACAGCAACTTACAGATGGGCCTTGTAACATCACAGTCATAGGCACTCATATGCCCCCACCAACCCACACGCAAACACACCTGTGCATCTGCCTCCTCATAAGGATCCATAAAGACTGTAGTACTTAGCAGCTTAATCTCAGCCTGGGAACAGAGAGAGCATAAATGAATGAATGAGAGAGAGAGAGAGAGAGAGAGAGAGAGAGAGAGANTAGTACTTAGCAGCTTAATCTCAGCCTGGGAACAGAGAGAGCATAAATGAATGAATGAGAGAGAGAGAGACAGAGAGAGAGAGAGAGAGAGAGAGAGAGAGAGAGAGAGAGGGGAGATAGAGAGAAAGAGAGAGAAAAAGAGAGAAATATCACAAATCAATCTGGGGTTTTAGGAGGATTACGGCTGTCGTCTTTGAAGAATGTAATGTCCTATATAAATGAGAAAAGCCCTCTTACTCAACTGGGACACGCTGGCTGGTTAGCACATGCTAACTGGAGAGCTTACTGTACATAATGTGTTGGAGACACCAAAAGAAAATGGTGGCTAAACGTAAATCCGCACATACAATGGAAACTCGTCCTAACTCAAATTCTATTCATTTTAATATAAAGATCAATAAAGACATACAATACACAAAAAAAATATACAACTTCACTGACCTAGATACCAGCAGCCTAGAAGACTTAAGAGTACACTAGCAGATGGTATTATGATCCGATAAGTCATTGGATGCTGTCAAAGCTCAAAAGGGCTCGTATCCGAAATTTCTTCTTGCATTGCCCGACCCCCCCAACCCCCGAAGTCCACTTGCAGTATTTCTTTGTTTAAGGCCCAAAAATGGTCAAAATTCATGTTTCCAATTCCCTTTTCATCCTTTAAAATTAAACAAGCTGCTATCTTTACTGTGCCATTAAGACCGCTCTGTTCTGATGGTCTGNCAACCCCCGAAGTCCACTTGCAGTATTTCTTTGTTTAAGGCCCAAAAATGGTCAAAATTCATGTTTCCAATTCCCTTTTCATCCTTTAAAATTAAACAAGCTGCTATCTTTACTGTGCCATTAAGACCGCTCTGTTCTGATGGTCTGCACTCTACTGTGCCTTAAACCAGGCTGAAACACTCCTTATAACTCACTCACTCATCTTCTAAACCACTTTATCCTTCTGGATCACAGGGGTGCTGGAAACCATCTCAGAGTTCAATGGGTGAAAGGCAGGAAACATCTCGGGCAGGCCACCAATCCATTGCAGGGCAGACATACAATCGTTGGCATTCAGCCACTCACTCACACCTAGGAGGTGCAAATTAGCATCTCCAGTTCACCTGACTGCATGATTTTGGACTGTGGGAGGAACCCGGAGCGCCCGGAGGGAGCCGGAGCACCCGGAGGAAACACATGCAAACAGAGGGAGAACATGCAAATTCCACACAAAAAGAACTCCGGACACCCCAGGCAGGAATCGAACCCAGGTCCTTACCGTGAGGCGACAGTGCTACCCACAGCACCACCATGCTACCCACTCCTTATAACTTTGGCATGATTGAGTGGAGCTGAACCTCAGTAGGCTAAACAGGCAGATACTATATGTACTGTAAATGTGTTGCTTTTGTGACACCACAAAAACATCGGATCCAAACTGGGACATTTTGCAGATTAGCTTCCATATATGGACTGTATGAACTGGGAAATAGGTGGGCCAATGTCATGCACTTTTCTAGCATTTTATTTTTCCCCCTTGTGGTTCTCTGATGACATTTGTGTGGGTTTTATTTACCAAACATGGTCATAATTAACTGTTACATGACCATTTTCCAACCTCTCCTTATGCCTTGAAACCGAGGACATGCACTGATGTCACTTTCCCACTGGAATACGTCCCCTGAGCGGTCAACCATTCTGCAACCAGGTTTTATGTAAGTGTGGTGCTTTTGCGACATCACAAAAACAGTTAACTCAAAATGAGCCAGTTTTGCTTCTTAGCTGAACATACGGACTGGGTAGTAAGTGAAACCTGAAACAATGTTAACAAATTACTTAGAAAAAAACAAAAATAAAAGGGGAGGAAATTAGGTTTTCCATGATATGGGCACTTTAAACTGCTCCTATTAAAGCTATGAAGAAAAAAAAATGAGGTTTTCCATGATATAGCTCCTTTAAATCCAAAATTGCATTCTCCCAACAGTTCAACCAAAGCGTGGGCATCATCTGTTTGTAAAGTGGTCCAATTACCCCCAAGAAGCGGTCCCATGTGTGTAAGAGCTTTCTAAGAACCGAGTTTTTTTCCGGGGACAAAAGGCACCCTGATTCCATACAACAGCCTTCCTTTAGCACAGACTCTCTTCAGAAACCTGCTTACAGAAAAAGCCCACAGATATTCTAATACTCTGAGGTACTGAACCTGAAAAAGAGTCTGCGTTGGCAAGCACTTTCAGTTGTTCACGAAAGATAAAAAAGAAGTATAGAAAGTATTAAAGTACTACAGAACGTTCATCACTAGGTTTGGTGGTGACAGAGGAGAGAGGGAAGAGAGAATGAAAGGATGGATGGGTAAATAAATAAACAAAGTAAAATGAAAGGCTGGAGATGAATTCAGCTCTGCTAGCTTGTGAGTTTGGGGGGAAATCCCAGGAGAAATCCTCTTTCATGCCAAAAGCTCTGCTGCATGAGTCAGTTCAGCTCCTCTGGGGGATTCAAACGGTGGCGGAGAAATATGAAGGAAAACAGCGGGAGAGGAGTGATGAGCGGCTCCAGGGCATGCATTAAGCACAAAAAAGACTTGCCAATATTTATTAATGGCTTTTCTGACTGGCACCTTTCAGAGATACCAACGTCTGAGTAATTGTACAGTGCTAAGGCGTGAGAAATTGCTTTAGTACCTTCGGTTTGTCTGTTTTAGGATCGCTCTCGACATTCTCCATGGCTGTGAGGGTCTCAAACCCACCCACCACTCTGAGGAAGAAGAAACAGAAAGAAAGAAAGAGAGAGAGAGAGAGAGAGAGAGAGAGAGAGAGAGAGAGAGAGAGAGAG
>CM067499.1:21787191-21841464 GCA_034552555.1 Semaprochilodus insignis
AAAAAAAAAAGAAACAAAAAGAAGTAATTATGTTTTCATAAGATGATGACGGCATTTTGTCTATTACATTGTTTATCCGGTTTTACCAGATATCTTTCATCAAAAACTGTAACATTCCTTGTGGAGTCCCACAGGGGTCAGTTTTAAGGCATTTGCTTTTTTTTTTCTTTGTACATTTAACCCATCCGTAAAGTGAAACACCCACATACACGCACACTAGTGGGCAATGAGCACACTTGCCTGGAGCGGTGGGCAGCCCTTTCCATGGCACCCAGGGAGCAGTTGGAGGTTAGGTGCCTTGCTCAAGGGCACTTCAGTTGTTATTGTCGGTTCAGGGAATCGAACTGGAGACCCTCCGGTCCCAAGACTGGTTCCCTAACCTCCAGCCCATGACCAGACTTACCAGTTACTAGTGTAAGATATTCAAACTGCAATATCGCAAAATGGACACAAACTTTACTCACATGCTTTAGAAGGCTCTAGTACCTTTACGTTTATCAGCTTTATCTAGGCTGAAGTAGATTTTTATCATCACAGAAGTATGAATAGTGCTCTATAAATAACTTAACTCTGTTGTTGTTGTTACTACAGCGTCTTCATGATAAGGAAGACCATACTGTTTATTTAAGAGTGGTATGCTTGTTGACCCTACTTTATGAAACTAGTCCTAGAATAATTATCAGCATAGTGTATAAAGTAACAGTAATACATCTGGACAACATAACAACCTAAATTAATATATAATATCATAATGCTCAATTGAACAATATTCCTTATTTTAGAAGTCCACATAATAACTGATCACTTGCTACAGACACACAGACTTCTTTCCACTTCTCCAGTTGTTCCTTTAGGGCCTCTTGTTGCCATGAGAGACTTTCTTTACAAGCAAGGTTGGGGTCTGCAGAAAACCCTCAGAGAAGGAGGGTCAAGGGGTGTGTGGATTTGTGTCATCTGCCTTCTGTACTGGATCCACACACAGACACACATCTGTGTTTTGCTGAGGGAGTGATTTAGGTGGCTGTGTGTGCGCGTAGGTTCAGGGGTCAGTCTATGTCTCTGTGAAGTTTTTATGACAACAGTATATGTGTAGATATGCAGACTGACTATAAAGCATAGCATAACACCGGAGTGTTTTGAAGTGGAGTTTAAAAAAAAATGATTAAAAGATAAAAAAAAAAAAAAAAAAGATAAAGAAAAGAAAATGAGGCTCCAAATAACAGTGCAAGACCTGGTAGACCACCCAAACTGTTCCTGTCGGATAAACAGCACATAAAGCTTTCATCTTTGAGAGAGAGGAGAACATCAAGCTCCACACTCTTCAGATCTGTAAACATCCACAGGTGTTTCTGTCCGTCCTTCCACTCTGAGAAGACACCTCGATGCTATGGGTCTGAAAGGATGTGCAGCAGAACAATGGACTGACCACCCCAGAGTCTAGACCTCATCACTGAATGTGTTTAGGATTACTTTGATTTTCTTCTCATAATCCATCAATCAATATTTATTTGTATAGCGCTTTTTACAACAAATGTTGTCTCAAAGCAGCATTACAGAAAAGCAGTTTAACATGCTATTGCTAAACAATCTTTGAAAGGCTAATTTATGCTGCCTTTATGAATACATCCATTTCAAACGCAGTAGATTCTGTGCATTCTGTGATGTGGCATGCCTGTTAAACGATACATCTACTACAAGGCAGTCCAGAATCAAAAGTTTACGACAACAACAAACAGGTTTTAACAATGAAAGAGATGAATGAGGCTGCGTTGCGTACAGTGGTGGTCTGTAAGGCCATAAACTTTTTCACGACATGTGAACAGACAATTATTTTCCCTTATAAGCTCACCAGACAAATAATTAGTCACCTTGTGTGTTTAAGGTGGTAGTAATTTCAGGCTCCTGCAGATGGCGCTCCACGAGGATGATGGGGCTATAAAAGCCTGCGGGGTGTGAGTGACGGGATCCACAGATTGAGAAGAGGTGGTACGGTGCAGTGAATGTCTCGTTCCATGTGTGGTAAATGGCTCCAAAGCAGATGTTAATGATTGGCTAAAAGGAGTGACTGCATTTGGGTGTGCCAAAGACCATAGTGTGAAGGAAGTAGCTGAATCAGCAGGTGTATGGAAGCGTACGATCATACGGGTCTACCAGCAGTGGCTAAAATCCCAGTCTACAGGAAATTCTCCTCGGAATTGTGCCAGGGAAGGCACCCACCAAATCTGGCCCAACTGCTGAGGTCCCCTACATCAATGGAGACATTAATACATAAACTACTGGGTAAGTTTGGTGAGCTTATTACCAAGGAGGGAAACCAATGTTGTGTCTAGCCTAAGCTATTGGCTACACTGCCCCCATGACTTCTGTTGCTCAACTTCATTCATGTCGTTCAAATATGGACCAACTGTATGCAAAGTTCTGTTTGCATCCATATTTGTATCAGTACTTCATGTTAAGCAAAAAATGAGCCTTAAGACTGAACTTTGGAATCATGGAAAACCTCCTTGCAGACTCCTTTGAGAAACTGAAAGCACGTCTCCTGAAAAGAATGCGCTCTATAATAGAGGTAAAGGGTACACACTGAATCACTAAATTATATTTAGTGGAGGTGTCTGTAATTTCCACCTAAATATAGGTCTCCCGTTATTTCTGACACTGAAAAAAGAAAAACCTGTACTTAACGGCTGTTTGGGCTGGAAATAACAAAAATGAAGGGTGGTCTTTCTTGCACAGTGCTGCAGTTGCATATATACAGTGTATCATTGCGGTCCAATGAAAAACATGCATCTCCATTTGTGTTGATTTTTACTTTTACGCATCATTTGAACACAGCAGCTGCTGTTTACGTTGTGTGAAGATTTCACGATTAATGGACCAACAAAAATGGAACAACATCGCTTGGACATCTGGTTCCATTGACTTACATTCAAATTAAATTAGGTTTTTGGCCTCTCCTGTAAAGCTGCCATTTTGGAGATACTAATTTCTCGACAGCGACGATAAACTGCGTATAACACAAACGGGACATTCTACCATATATACCTAATATATACACAGGTTATACGCCTTATGTATGTGTGTGTGCTTGAACACGAGTTGTTGGTTCAGACTTATGCTGACAAGACTCTGAATTCCTCAGTTAGAGCCCAAGGATTACAGCTCGTTGCCAAATGGGCAAGACTGTCTGAAAGAGGGAAGCAGAAACTGAGTGCGCGTGTGTTTTCTGGTGTTCTGGAATGTTCTGGCTGAAGAGTAGACATGCTTTCCCCTAGGATAAGCTTTACAGAGTGAGGACAGCAAACATGACATTAACCACTGACTCGGACACTAAGCAGCAGACACACAGAGACACAGAGTACACACACACACACGCGCATATATATTATCCAAGACATGTGAACACATGCATGCAGAGCACACACTCATACTGACCTTACACGTACATGGTGGGGAGAAATGTTGAAGATAAACATAATACATTAGCAAGCAAAGGTAAATAATATAGTTACCTGCCAAATACAGTGTGTTTACGGTCCAGGTATGTGCACGAACGGAATGTTATAAAGCTGTGGAATTAAAAAAAAAAAAAAAAAACAGAAACGGGAAAGTTAATCAGGCATGACATGACCTTTGCTTTCAGAATTATCTCAAGAGACACATTAGGGGTAGGCTATGATGATACCCTGTCATTACGATACAGTTGTAGGCAAAGGTTCTAACATGTTAAAGCACAATTTCCCTTTAACATACTGGAGAAAATAAAGTCTAAACTATAAAATGTGCCCCTACAGTGCTTGTCTATATAAACGTGTTAAAGTGGACGTTACAAAGTGGATGTTACACAAAAACGAACAACTTTTACTGTTCTTGCGCACACACATTTGGGTATCTGGACTGTCTACCAACCTACAAACTGCGAAATATGAATTAGCATTAGGATTTAGAACCACTGACCAACTTGTCCTCCGCATCCACCCCTCTGTCCAGCAAAAGGCCCACATACATGCACACACTGGGGGGCAGTGAGCACACTTGCCCGAAGCAGTGGGCAGCCCTGTCCATGGCACCCAGGGAGCAGTTGGGAGTTAGATGCCTTGCTCAAGGGCACCTCAGTCATGTTCTCTCTTGTCGGTTCAGGGGATCTAACTGGTGTTTGAGTCGCAAGCATAGTTCCCTAACCTACAGGCCACGACTGTCCCCATATGACAACTCAGACACTTTTTAGGGGGGCTGCCTAGATCAGTAAACAAGGGATTCAACAAGCCGTTCAGATTTGGCTCGCCTTCTTACATCAAGTGGGGCATCATTAGAATAATACCACCCCCATCTCAGTACCACGGCATCAGAGCTACCTTAGCGAAGGGGCACCATTTTTGTGCCAGAGGCGTTAGCATTATGTAGAAGCTAAGAGCTAATCATGGGAACTGCTCTGTAGTTGGATGCAACTGAGTGGATGGATAAGGCTTATTTTTGATGGCAATGTCCAACTAAAGTCAGCTAAAACCTATGTGTGCGTGCTAAATAATTTACATCTGACACAAAGATGAAGTCAGCTTATTCACCAGCTTTGTGTTTGGAAATTCTGCCTTAAATGTGGCAACAGTTACATTCTGGTGCATCAGGCTTCCTGTTCAGCTTCTCATTTTACCCAATTTTACCAATCCACCTTAAATGGGGCAGCAGTTACATACTGTTGCCTGAGGAAATTGCGGTTAACTGTTGCACGATTAAAGGTGGAAGATCCTGCCAAAAGGATAAGCTGACTTTAGCCTCATCTGCCAGACTGTTTTTCCAACCCGGGCCAGTATAGCACTGCTTTGGCAAAGAACTCTTTCCTAAAACCGAGATCAATACCAGCTGCCTATGGGAAATCTGCAAATGAGGGAAATGTAATTATTAAAAAATATCTATGCTCTGGTTTCTTTGGCCATTTAGCACTATCTAATGCTAACAACTGAGGTAATATATTAACGGACAAGTAATTTTCTAGGAAGTTCTTGCTGCTACTTACTGCAGGATCCATAATAGTTAATACTAAGTTTATTAGTTGAATGTCAGAATGTAAACCCCAGTGCTAACTTGAGGAAAACAGGTATAATATGTGAACTTACGGTCACTTACAAAGTCAACCAATTATGTCATTTAACAATACTTTACATACAACTGTACATCATGTTGCAATCTGCTCTTCTGAGAATATCACGGCTATGTAACTCTAGAATACAGAAAAACTGATCTTCAAAAAATGACATCGTGAATTTATTCATTTTCAGTCTAATTTCTCCTCCTAAAAGCATTTCTGTTCATTCCAACTCATTTGCAAACTTGAACAACACAATCTCATGACATCGACTATGAAAATGTCCATAAGTATGTAAGTATTGTGAACTTAGATATTTTTGGCCTTTAAAAATTCCCTCCTTCAAACTTCCAAGGCCCATTACATCTTAAGGCTTTTTTTAAATTCAGAAAATAATCAGAAAGCAACACATGGTGAGCAAGTTATTCTCAAGTTATAGAAGCTAGTAATAAAAGTCTGGAGCCGGAGGCGGATCCTGGTCGGAATAAAAACACTCACAATTGAGATTTATTGGTGTTTGGTCCCGAGTTAGCCATGCTTAGCACTCCACGGCCAGTGTGAGAGAGATTGGGCTTGAACTCGTCCTGAAACGGCTTCCCCCAGTATGACTCTCCGCCTGGCATGGAGATGGAAAGACAGGAAAGAGGAGATTAAGCAAGACAGCAAGAAACGAAAGTAAAAAATTAAAGGGGGGAAAAAATAGAAATCAAAATAGAAGAGTACAAAAAGGTCTAGTTATCCCTGAAGGGGGGTCATGTTCTTGTCATAAACAGTGGTAGATGACAGACAATAACATACCAACATTAACAGCAGTGCTCTACAGGCAATTGCTTTTACGGGTTTTGTCGTTGCATAGCAATAAAATATCCACATAATAATAAGAAGAAGCTTGAGATGATTGAGAGAAGTAGATTTAATCTACTATAATAAAATATCAGTGACACATTAAATTTGATAGCCTTGACAAATGCCATAAAACGCAATGTTGCAAATGCAAATGATCACTGCAGGGCCAAAACCCAGAGACGGAAGACAGAGTTTCAGCATTAATGGTAATAGGATGCATTTGTTTCATCCATGCAAGACCTGTTATATGACTGTAAGAAGCCACAGGGATGTGATATGTGCATTTACGCTAATATTAGAGTATTATTTCTGCTCAAATAAACAGCTTTTTTAAACGGGCTTTTCTCATGTGCCTAAAACCAGCACACTTTACCTAACCTAGTGAAGCACTGACAAGCAAAGCCAGGGGCTGCGTGAAAACTACAGCAAATAATACTGGGCTGGGGATGGAATTGAACAAATCCACGTGATGGCTTGAGGCATCCAGGAGACACCTGGAACCAAGCTTCATTCTACAAAATTGGTCATAAGATAACAACTACTACACAAATACTCATTACTTTTCACACTGTACTCACTGTCCAAAGAAAAACAGGTCTCTCCTTTTTTGCCTATTTTTATTTTTATATACCATTTGAACTCTTTACATTGTGTGAATTTTTTTATGGTGAATGGATCAATGAATATCCTCCCAAAAAGTTCCTCCAAAATGGTTACCTTACCAGAGAGGGCAAAAACCTAATTTAATTCTAATGCAAGTCAATGGAACCAGACGTCCCCCCCCCGGCCCCAGCTATTTTGGGCCATTTCTGTTGGTCCAGCTGCTGTGTTCAAATGATTACCATTTTGGTAATGGTTGTTTACTGATTACATGGGGCTTCTACCAGAAACATATTGTCGTTGCCCACAGAAAAAACATGTATCTCCACATTTGATGATTTTTACTTGTATGCATCATTTGAACACAGCAGCTGCTGTTTACACTGTGTGAAAATGACATGATGAACGGACCAACAGAAATGGCCCAAAAATTCTGGCTCCACTGACTTACATTAAAGTTAAATTAGGTATTTGGCCTCTCATGTAAAGTTGCCATTTTGGAGGTACTTATTTTTCTTTGGACAATGACAATATTTAAGTTTTAAAATAAGGTGCTTAGGTAAGACTTCATGCTATTTTACATACATTTTCATATGCAAAACTTTTCCCAAGTGAAAACAACACATCCTCTACAGACAGCAACACTTAGGCAAGGCAATATTCTCCAATTTACGTGCACAATTTCTGCTTCTTTGCCAAGTTAAACATACGGGAGAATAATGAAATATAAAAACGTGCCATAACTTGCGCAGGCCATGTTTTGGTTGGTTCCCTAAAAGAACTCTTGAATTTCTTCTTTTCCTTAGAACCATACACCTGAAACAAGACCTTTGAACCAAATAGGGACTGAGCACTCAGTTAACTGTTCGAAAATAACACACCTGCCTAAAGAGAATAAGAGAACCCCCCTAAACAAGGCAATACTCTGCAATTTCTGCAATAATTTTTGCCAGAATTAACATACGGGAGAAAAATGAAATATAAAAATGTGACACAACTTTTGCGCAGACCATGTTTTGGTTGATTCCCCAAAAGAACCCTTAATAATTGAATTTTTTTTTTTTTTACACCTAAAACAAGAACCTTGAACTAAACAGGGATTGAATTATGTGCCATATCTTTTTTTATAGGCCATGTTATATGCTTTACATTAAATTCAGCAAATAAACAGTAATGGTTTATTAAAACGTGCAGAACTGAAATAGAGGACATGTTGACTGTCTTGACTGTGGCTACAATAATACCCATACTATATAGGCTAGACTATACATAGCTTGTTATTGGTCAGTTAAGTTTCATTGTTTGGTCTTTCTGATTACTTGAATCATCAGAACAATTAGTAGACCGCTTGATTACCACCCTCATCAGCAGTGACAGCCCTGCTCTTCAGAAAAGACATCTGCAAGTTGAAGAACCCCACAGACATAAACAAAACCCCACTCATAAGACCCCCAAAGCAGCTGGACTAATTAACTCGCCATCTATTCCAATTATAAGCTCTGCAGGGGGGTCCAATCTGAGTGTCTATGTGCGACAGTTACGTGTCTACAGATATGACAAACATCCTATTACGCATTCAACAAACGTGAACTAAACTCCTCAAAAGTTCAACACAAGCTGTCCAACAACATGAAAAGTGTATGTGCTGTGACTGTTCCCATTACTTTGTGACGAAACTGATAACCTGCTAATAAAGACAGCTGACCCCGGATCAGAGCTTTTACTGGCTGGCTCAGCAGCTGCTGGCACCATACTGGGTTTACTGCTCACCAATGCGCCTTTAAAAAGGTGGGCACCCTCGTAAACATTCCCTGGGTGACATTTCTGCATAATTTATGGCCTGGTTGACATTTCCTACCCACCATGCCACTGACTTGATTAAAAAAGGGCGGGGGGAAAAAACATTCTAGGAAGTGGATGAAATCCCTGTCACTGCAAATCAAACCAGCCTGGAGAAACTGGAAGAGTGTTTTCACACAGTCAGGTAGATAACGAAATGAAAACAAACGAATGTGAGAGGGGTGAAACTGGGATTTGCTGGGTTGCTTATGACATACCACATTCAAGTTCTCCAGGTCTAACGCCGAAGTGAAACACATCACACATCTCCTGTGTATTGACTAATGAGCCAACTGTTAAATATAAAGGTGCCAAAAGGGTCCTTAGAAGAACCACTTTGGTTCCGAACAGAAACCCTGAAATTCTTCTTTTTCTAAGAACCATATACCTAAAACAAGAGCCTTGAACCAAATGTTTTGGGTCTAAGGTTCTTAGAACAAGAAGAATTACGGGTTCTTAGAAGAATCACTCCGGTTCCCTAAATGACTAACTGAAATTCTTCCTTTTCAAAGAACCATACAGCTAAAACAAGAACCCAGAACCAAACAGGGATTGAGTACTCAGTTAACTGTTAGAGTTGTCAGTATTGAAATACTACAGTCACGATTCAGGTATTGATTACACAATCCCTATTTGGTTCAAAGCTCGTGTTAGGCGTATGGTTCTTAGAAGAATAACTCTGGTTCCCTAAAAGAACCCTTGAAATTCTTCTTTTTCTAAGAACCATAGACCCAAAACAAGAACCAAGAATCAAACAGGGACTGAGTACTCAGTTAACTGTTAGAGTTGTCAGTATTCAAATACTAAATCACGATTCAGGTATTGATTACACAATCCCCATTTGGTTCAAGGCTCTTGTTTTGGGTCTATGGTTCTTAGAAGAATCACTCTGGTTACCTAAAAGAATTGTTCTTTTTCTAAGACCCATAGACCCAAAACAAGAACCTTAAACCAAATAGGGATTGGGTATTCACTTGAGTACCGTACCCCACCTCCTGTAGTGTAGTGAGGCCTCTAGACTATTTCCTGACGTTTGATCCCAGTGATCCCGAGCTGCTCAGGTGCATGCACTGCCTTAATGAGAGCCAAGTGATCCTGGTTAGTCTTTGGCTACTAAACTCTACTACTTCTAGCATCAGTGCACCATTTGACCACTTTTATGTATGATTAGACGCTGATGTCCAGCCTCTTAATTCTTATGAATGCTCGAATAGCAAAATCAGCCAGAATGCACATCCCAGGCGATTCTGGGTTGTGCCACAACTAACTGTTTTCTGTACTGCTGGGAACACAAAACCATATTCAGTAGTTTGCAACCACACTTACGTGTTTTGAGGGCTGTAAGCTGATCCAAAGGTCAAAGCAGTTCTTACAGGCGAGTAAGAGGTGCGTACAAGTGTGTGGGTGAGTAAGAGAGAGCGCTTTGGGGGAAGAAAAATAATAATAAATATAAAAATAGCTATTTTTTGTGGGTCCAGTACACTGTCTATGCACATTTAGTGCACACAGAAAGAAGGAGCCAAAAACACAAACTGCACAGGCTGTTCCTTATACTGACAGATCCTCTTAATTGATATTGTTGCAATTATTTCCAGTTACCAGTTTAAGGACAGCAGGTTGTGCAGTATCACAACTTTAGTTTCTGGCAAGTTTCTGCTGCAGGTTTAATAAGCTGTGTTTTATTTGCAGTCTATTAATCACTATTTGCTGAAATAATAAAGTGGCTAAAACTAAATTGTGTGAAGCACAATTAACAGTTGTTAGCACAAGCACTCAAGGACAGTATTACTGTGGCTGTGTGTTGTTTTTCTTAGTTTTTAGTACTTGATGAAATCACAAACGAAACCATTTTTAAGCCCTTGGTTATGATTTGGTGGACGGAACGCAATGGCAAGGCTGTATCAGTTTAAAGCTGCCCTCACAGTATGTGATGCGTTCGCCGTTCATGTCGGCAGGAATCTGCTTTTACATCACTCACAGTATGAGCAGCGCTCACCAGCTGGGCACGAAAGTTGTACCAGCAGACACGCCTACTGCTCTCCTACTGACTTGGCCAAAAGCTGAAAATGACTGAACTTCATGGCACCCCGCGTGTCTCCTGCGGCTGTCTCTGGCTGCTCTGCTCATCCCTTTGAAAACTGAATAACATGTATGAAGGCACCGTGGGCAGTTTTCCATGTTGAAAGCAGCTTAACAAACATGACAGTGGGTTGTGGAAAAAAGTTCCACCTAGCATGGCCACTGAAGGTTCTATAGCCAGAAAGCATATCAGGCCTGATATGGACTAATTGTAAGACAGAATTACATTTGTTTATCTTAACACCATGGATGGAGTGTTCTCTGACATCGATTAACAAAACTATCATCAATCATCAAGGCTAGCTCACCACCCAAAGCTCAGTCCTAGCAAGTCTGAGCTGCTGTTCACCCCTTACAGTCTTCCCAGATTCACTCATGTCGCTCCACTGCTCCGCTCCCTTCACTCGCTTCCTGCACCTGCATCAGATTGAAAACTCTGATGTTTACAAAGCCAAGAACGGACCAGCCCCTCCCCTCCCTTATGGCAACGGTCAAAAATCGATCTATATCTCGAGCACTTCGAGCTTCATGTACAGCTCGGCTTGACCCGCCATCCCTCAAGATGCATGGAAGAACAGCATCTGAACCAGAAAGCAGCATCACAGCTCGTCTTTAATCTCGCCAAGTTCGTTCACGTCACTCCACTGCTGCGCTCCCTTCACTGGCTTCCTGTATCTGCGCTTGCATCAGATTGAAACTCTCATGCTTGCCTACAAAGCCAAGAATGGACCACCCCGTCCCTACCTTATAGCAATGTTCAAAAACTGATCTGTAATTCGAGCCCTTTGAGCTTCAAGTACAGCTCGGCTTGATCCAACAGCCATCAAGATACATGGAAGACAAGCGTCAAGACTCTCCATGAACTTCCCCTGGTTGTCCAAACAGCAGGCTCTCTTCTTCAGGCCATCACTTTGTGAAGTGGGCACTGATCAAGGTATGTGTTGAAATGCATTGTATTCCACTGTTGCTGTGTTTAACAAGGCATCTATTTTTCTTTCTAGCTATCAGCACTGGCTCTTGCTCTGGCGGTGTTTGGGCTCAAAGGTACATCGGACTCCCACCCATTTGTACTAGCTAGAATACATACTATATACACTGACTGGACAACATAGCACTTGTTTGATCTGGATAAGAGCATCTGTTCAATGCTGTGAATGTGAATTCAGTATTCATAACCTATTACAATCATATTATTCAATAAAGCATGAACTTCTTTGCTTTTTTGAAACATTAAAAACTTGAAGCTTGGAAAAAAAAGACTGGAGTATTGCATTTATGGTCTGTGTTCCACTATTGTGTAAATAATCAAATGATGATATTTGAGATTCCATTATGCATCATTTCCAAAAAGAATGGTAATAAAACTAATAACCATAAAGTTCATGCTTTAGATCCTAGCAGTACATCATCAACTGAGCTCAGCACAACCCTGAAGGAGAAGGACAACCACAGACACCAGTGTTAAAACTCTGGCCCAAGTTAAACAAACAGGGTTTTAAAAGCTGCTAGCTTTGTAGAAAAGCACACTGTACCTAGCAAACAGAATTATGAAGGAAGCTCTTTTGTGTCCCAAGTTACGCAGCATGACTTTAACTTTAATCTACAAATGCATGTAAGGTGGCTAGACGACTTTTAAAAGGCTCTGCCGGATTTAATTAGTCTAGTAGGAACATTGTGTCTGCTACAGAATGTTGAAAGGGAGCCGGACACCACTGAGCCTTTTAATGCACACAGTTTCTGCTTCTTTGCCAGGTTTAACATACGGGAGAAAAATAAAGCCTTTTAAATTGTGTCTATTGCTGATTCAAGTCGCATGTTTTGGACTCGAGTCCAAGTATCTAATGGCAAATGATGAAAGAAGGGACAAAAAAAAGAAAAGAAAAAACAAAAAACTTCAATTGATATGAACCTTCCCAACCCCTAAGAGGAAACAAACTGAGAGGAGTTCGCTCCACAACACATACCAGACATAGTAATAAAGCAAAGGATATTCCAGAAAATATGGGTTTTTCCATTATCAGAATTTAATGTAGAAACCTTTACTACTCTTTATCCAAATCCTATCGCTTTGATAATGCTTTGATAATAATTCAAAAATGACAGTTATAATGATGATTGTCTAATTAAGTATAACACTAAATCAGTTTTCCTTTAGTCAAGTTAATAAATAAATCAAAATTCGTATTTCAAACATTGCTTTCTGTGCTTTGTGCATTCTGCTGTGTGTGTACTAAACTCAACAGTGACAGAAATATGCAGTATGACATCACCAACTAATCGTTGTCGACTAATTTGGTAGCCAATTTTAGTTGATTAATTGTTTCACCCATAGTTCACATAGTTCATGTCTAAAGGAGGACTACAGGTTTATCTTGTGGCTACAGTTAAAAAGCCCATATTAGGGAACCATTTTTCAGTATGGCTGTTTTTCTCTGATTTTTATGTTTCTATATCATTTGAACACAGAACACAGAACATACACACACACACACACACACACACACACACACACACACTTTTCTGTGCTCAAATTATATAGAAAATATAGTGTGTATGTTGATGATGCTCATTTCTGCTATTGACTAAATAGGACGTCTTGTATTAGCACCATGATTCAGTCTTGTCCTCTCTCTGGCTCGGTCACTGTCTCTTTTTCTCTTTCTTGCTTCCTCCAACATCATCTTCCATCTAAGAGTTGGTGGTGTGTAACAGTGGGTGCCGGAAAGCCTAAGGCAATTCTGGTGAGGGGTCTTGTGCATGTTTCTCCAAAGTTACACAGCGCTATAGCATGCGTTCCAGGCCCAAATAGGCAATGACAGAGAGACCATTCTACTATACTCTATTATAGGCCAGCTCATTCATTAATTTTCGAAACTGCTTCTGGGTCACTGGAGTTGCTGGAGCCTATCGCAGTGCTCGTTGTGCGAAAGGTAGGAAACACCCTGGACAGACTCACAAACATGGAAATTCGTTCACACCTCGGGGGGGTGGGGGGTAATTTAGCATCTGCAATTCACCTGACTTTGGTGTTTGAGAGGAAAATGAAGCATCTGGATGAAAATCCACACCCCAGAGGCCCTAGCTGGAAATCAAACCCAGGCCTTTCTTGCTGTGAGGTGACAGAGCTACCTGTCTAAATGATTCTGAAAGTGTTATTAAGGTAAGATTGATACATAATGTTGCTCAAAGCCTAACTGAATGCGGATCCATTTAGCCTGTTAGCTATCTGCCAAGCTATATGTATGCTTTGCAGTCATACATTGCAAACACACAATTATATAAACAGACAAAAAACGAAAGATAAAAAAAAACTAAAATTACAATCTAATACATAATCTACTTAATTTTTACAACTACACACACACACTTTCCTCAATTACCTGATCAATATCAAACATTCATATTTGAATAACCATGCCACATGACAAATAGCTATTTTAACATTAAGACTTATTTTAAATGTTAACACAAAATAAACCATCAGCTGACCATTGATTTGTTTTGCTTGCCACGATGAGCAGCTCCATGTGACACTAGCCAGCTAAGCTGCTCAGTTTATCCCCACCACCAGGCAGCCAGAGACATTCTGCCGCTTCAAAGTCACAGAAAATGGCATGTAATGAAAATGACATGACATGCATGTCCATATCTACACAGTTCTGTGTACCAGTTTTAATCTGAGTTGCAAACAGCTTCAACCTCTACCGGAGCAAAATATAGCTGGACTGAACTATTCAACCAATTTACTATTCAAGCATTTAGAAGCTTTAGAGATCTTTGCGTGTTTGCTAGCACTTCCTACTTTACTTGCCTGTACAAATCAGACAAAACAGCAAAAGTCTTGTGGATGGTTATTTTACATGTCAGTCAACTGGCCCCGTCCTGTCAAAGCAGGCGGGTCTTCAGCACATTGAGCACCAAAATGCACCAAACTGTCTGACGTACACAGACACAGAGGTTAATGTTAAAATGCATGGCAGTGAAGTACACAAGACTCTTTCATACAGACACACCTTCCATGGTCAGAAGCACACACCTACGCACACACCAACCAAGCGCGCACAGACATGCACACAGAGACGGATGGATCCGCTCACGCACAGCTGTGCATCAGTCCATTAGGTAGGTTCAGGCCTACTGGAGCACAGAGAAAAGCGCCTCTTACTGAGCAAACTCCTGCTAGGCCAAGGTCACCTCCCCGCCTTCAACTGCCAAACTGCCAACTGCCAGAGAGCAACCCTGCGCAAGTGTCTGCATGTGTGTGAATGAGAAAATGAGACAGAGGGAGAGCGAGAGTTTGTGTGTGCGCGTGTGTGCGCGTGTGTGCGCGTGTGTGTTTAGGCACATTTAGATTTTCTTACTGCTAATTTTTAATCAGGAAAGAAACAACTAAGTCATTTAACATCAATCATATGAAGCAGATATTAGCTAAAACTTTATTTTTATCTTAATGCTCATTAACTTTCGTCTTCAGAAAATTATCTACTGATTATTGAAATGAATAATCGATTATTCAGATTATGAACTGCTCAATTACCAAATTATTCTTATATAGCTATTAGTTTTTAACTATAGGCTAGTGTTGTTTTATGTATTTCCTAACTAACAATGAAGATAATGAAGATAAATAACTCGTTCTAGTTCTGTAAATACAAAAAAGAAATAAAATTCCAGTATATTTTTCCTGTCCAAATTTAAAACAAACCGTGTAAAGTGGCAGCAATTAAGTATAATGACATTAAATCAATTTTCCTTTAGTGAAGTTAATAAATAAATCTAAATTCGTATTTTAAACAGTGCATTCTGTGCTTTGTGCATTCTGCTGTCTGTTGCAACTAAATTCTACAATGACAGAAATACGCATTATGACTTCACCAACTAATCGTTGTCAACTAATTTGGTAGTCAATTTTAGTCAACGAAATCAATTAATTGTTCTACCTATCGTCCTCGTTTGTAATCATTTTTGAAATCATTTTTCAGTATGTCTGGTTTTTATGAGATTGTGTGTGTGTGTGTGTGTGTGTGTGTGTGTGTGTGTGTGTGTGTNGTGTATAAGTCAGCAACACTGTGGTTGGTGTACCTGATTTTTTTCAAGGCTCTAAAACCTTTAGAAAGGGTGGTCCCCGCAACTGATGCTCAGAAAGTTGGTCCCCGTCCAACATAGAAACCAGTATGTGTGTGTGTGTGTGTGTATATATATAACAGCCAGTTTTGTAATTGTTTCCGTGATGTCACAGTAACCAAAACATTTATCCACATATTCACGCTAAAGTTAAAAGACGTCTTTCAGCCCAGTCAGCTTTTTGAATGGACCATGATGCAGGGCAGCCAATGAGAACAGAGGTCATTTACACGCATGAGTCTTAAAGGCACGTTAACAAAAACAGCCTGTTTAACGCTGCAAGATAAAGGCTGGAAAATGGTCATGTGAAAATTAATTATGGCTGCTTTGGTACTTAAACCCACACAAATATCACAAGTGGACCCCAGGGAGTAAAATGTACAATGCCGACCCTTTAAAAGCACATATTAAAACCGCTTGGGTCGAAAGGTGGTTTAAACACCTGAACGGTTTGAGTGCAGATGAGTGCTGATATCATAAATAGGGGATACCACCGCATTATTCCCGGGTAGTGCTGCAGTCAGTCCTTTACTTTGCAGTTATTTTGAGAATACAAAGGCTACAAATCCAATCAGCGTTTGATTTCATAGTGCACTGTATACAAAAGACAGAGCCATTTGTGTTTCAGCCATATATATGTATGACTGGTGTGTAGTGCTCTGTATGGGAAGTTGGGGGACAAATTTGAACAAAGCTTAGCAAAATGTTTGCTAATGTTTGTTTTTTGCTAGTAGCTCCAAAGTGAAAGGTAAGGGAAGCTGCAGGCAAGTTGTTTTCAAATGATACGGCAAGAACATTAAGATTAACAGCAGATGATTCTACGGGACATTTTCAGAATACAAAGGCTATAAATCCAATCAGCGTTTGCTTTAACACCAAGTTATTGCAAATCAACTAAAAATGTGTATTTTTTTTTTATTTACAGACTCCAATTTAGTAATTTTATGTGCTGTGAATAGAATAACCTACCAATTTGTTTGTACCAAGTCAACTTGAAGCTGAAATCATAATGCATTTTCTGGCCATATCCTGACGTACTTCCGCAGTATCGAGGAGGGTTTCTGAACTAGCTGAGTGTTTCCACTTGATGGTTGGGGGTGGGGGGACTACTTGGACAGTGTCGCACTACATTTTGTTGTACACAAGTATAATGACCACAAAGGATTCTATTTTAAAGACAGACAGTTGTCATTACATTTGGATGGAAAAACTAGAATTTTATCTTTTAAATGAGACTATGAGGTACTGTGTTAAATATGTCCTAATACATTAACTTAAAGTAAAACAAAACAAACAAACAAAAAAGCTCTTTTTGATATATATAGTAACAGTCAAAAGTTTAGACACGGTTACTAATAGAAGGTTCCCCTTATGATTATCTTAATGTTTTACTGTAGAGTAAAAGTGAAGACACCAAACTATAAAACAGCACTCATGGAATTATACAGTCCACCTTAAACACCTCCAGATTGGAACTTTACAGGAGGATGAAACAGCTTTCTTAACCTGCAGTGGAGGCTGATAGAACAAGGTTTATTACTAAGCAGTTTTGGAGCAATTCTATTGGTCTGTCCATCATGAACATTCACTAAACTGAAAGGAGAACTAGAGCTTTTACACTGTACAGAAAAACAGATCAAAGTTTTACACAACTAAATATAAATTATAGGTGGAGATATGGAGAAATATAATACTGTGATCCATCAAGAGTATATGTGGTATATCAGGATATGTATTGCTTCAGACGCTCATCAGGTGGAACTGTTAAGTGTAAGCCTGTAGAGTCTTTAAGATCACCAACAACATCCACCGAGTGTGTCTGAACCATTGACCGGTACTGTACATCATACATGCACCTAGTGTAACACATGCACACAGCAGAGAGATAAATCTGTACTCCAGTTCCACTGAAGCCGTGAAGCTCACACTTGTAGCAGCACATGCTAAAGAAGGTGTGAGAATATGCATGAGAGACATATGGAGATGAGTTCAGGCCTCAACTCGTCTCTGCTCAACGGTGCAGAAGACAAAATAATATTCATCACTGAAATAAAATTACCTCCGTCTACACCCATCCCAGCTTTATGTCTCTCTTAGCGTTCTCACGCCTCATCTTCAAACACAGTAGAGACTCCCAAAGCACCCTCACTGAAGAAGAGGGTTTGGTTCTACACAATGCACCCTCAAAGAGCAATTACGTACAAACCAGATTACGTATTATGCACAAACCGTGCAGCTTAGCTAGCAGGCATAACAATTGGTTTGTTCTAAAACTAACAGAGTATCAAGTGTGAAGGAACTTGTTTCTAATTCTACGAAGGTAATAGCCAAAAACCTCCCTAACCCTCTATCCATTCCCATAATTCACAAAAGCAACTGGGAACAAATGCCATATTTAACC
The DNA here is from genome assembly GCA_034552555.1 of Semaprochilodus insignis. Lineage (NCBI taxonomy): Eukaryota > Metazoa > Chordata > Actinopteri > Characiformes > Prochilodontidae > Semaprochilodus > Semaprochilodus insignis. The sequence continues at coordinate 21,805,161 of CM067499.1, forward strand.
CCACCACTGTCAATTCAATTATTAATTTATAAGTTCACCAATAATCGTTACCAATAATATATTACATTCTAAGTTCTATAGGCTTTTGCACTCTCCCGTGTAGTTGCCATTCTGTGGATTCCTCATTTTTTGTCACGCTTCCGGGCTCTCCTCCTGCCCCCCCTCAATTCCCCGGACTACACTTCCCACCGTGCACCCTGTCATGATGTCATAACCACATGCTCGCAATCATTTCAAAAGTTCCAAAATATATCAAAAGTCCATACATGAAAATTAAGCTTTAAAAAACAGCCTGTTTGTAATTATTATTTACATGATTTCACAATAATGTGTACATACCAGATTATGTATTATGCACAAACCAAGTGGCTTAGCTATCAAATATACCTGTTGGTTTGTATCAAGGAACTTGTTTCTAATTCTACATAGGTAATAGCCAAAAACCCCTCTAACCATGAAACATTTAATCCCATCACTGTTAATTACATTAGCATTTCAGACGTTTACCAATAATTCTGACGATAACTAAGTAATTGGTGTGCTGCTTTTTAAAGCCAAGCAATAAAAACGGGCTTAACTGAACAATAACACACTTTCCAGACAGCAAAGATTCCAGAATACTTAAACAAGATAGGAGATAATGTATCCAGGCTCTGCTTCTGAATGTTAGACAGCAGAACTGAAATATGTTTATTATCTTATTTGCAGGTATCAGAAAACTCAACGTAATGCTTTTAACATTTCTAAAGCTACGTTGGGAGGAAATCTGTAAAGCATATCATTATAGCACACCTTGAAACAGAGTTCTTCTCTTTTTAAATGCCCTGGAGTAGAAGCACTAAAACAGATTCATCATATTTACTTTGCAATGCGGCAGTTTCAAAGCAAATCAGTAGAGCCTAACCGTAAGATGTCGGCCAAGCTGCTCAGTCTGTGGGATTGCAATGCTATTGGGGAGCAAGATAAAGGTTACCAGGAACAATAAATGATGATAAATTTAGACTGATATGGGCAATATTATTGAGCTACACATACAGAAGTTGTGTCTCAATAGGCCGTCAAGCCACCATGTTTGCTAACGCAACATGCCGGACGTCTCAGCATGGAGTTGTAGAGGTTACTAATGGTGTCCTGTGATAATCCATCCCATACAGCTTGAATATTCTCACTGTGCGGTAGGGATGAAGGTGGAGTGACTCCAGGCCTTCTGGACGTGTGAAACGTGACCAAAAACGTTCATCTTGGTGCTGACCACGGTGCCTCCGTGTTGGTTCATCTCCACCAACACAAAAGCGGGACTTGTCATTGAAGATGATTCCCTGTCATTCTGAGTCACTCCATGACAGTCTGGCACGACACCATTGACCATTGTAGTTCTGCATCGTGCAGCCGTCTGCCAGTTAGTGCTGGCACTAACAGGATGACTCATGGAGGACATCACTGCTCGCTGAATGTCCGCAGTCGTGACTGTTGGATCAGCCAGGTACAGAGATAAGGCCCATCCTTGCTTATGACACAAGTGTGCCCGAGCGTGAAACATGATTCATTTGCATGTCTCACGATGTCTAACCTACTCACCAAGTTTCATTCCTGTCAGCTGATTCCTTCTGGGTGCAACTATTCTTTTGATGATGAGTGGACTCCATCAAAACAGTGCCGCTTTCTCCTATATGCAAACAGCACAAGTTACAGGGACCCTGCGTCTCCCCAGAGAGTCCCCGGTGGCACTTTTCATAGCTATTCATTAGAAAGGCATGGTATATTTTTTATAGGGAGCACAGGGTACCACGATAGACAATTTGTGATGATAGCCCAACATGTCCTGGTCTCATCAAGTGTAACCACTATGAGCTACATTATTTTTCTGGGCAGGATGGTTTTGCAGCAGGCCTGGCATCAGGGGGTCATTCAGTGGGACGGTGCCCCACAAGCCAATCTTCATGCACCACTAAACCCACCACGCTTTATACATGCTTTTATAGCGGCACGGCAAATAACAAAGTGAAAGTAAACCTCTCGCCTGCTGCTGTTGGGTGCCAGTGTGAGTGCGTACTAAGAGGACTACTAATTTTCCAACACTGAATGAATCTGAAATGGCTGTGTAATCCCTGTGTAGTGCATGATATATGTCATTAAATTATGATTTCTACTCTAAATGGTGCACTGTATACAAACGACAGAGCCATTTGTGTTTCAGCCAAGTTTCCTGTACATGTATAACGTTTCATTTGTTTACAGTGACCTAAATGGGAAGTGCAAATTCAAACAGCTTAGTGTAATGTTTGCTAATGTTAGTTTCTTTGCTTGTAGCTGCTAAGTTAAAGGTAAAGGAAGCTACAGGCAAGTTGTTATCAAATGATATCACAGAAGAACTTATGTGTGAACACTAAGATTAACAGCAGATGATGGTAAAGGAGATTAAAGGGTGTGTACAAATGTTTCTGACAGTGGATGAAGATACATGGTTTAGGTGACGCGGCTCCAAGTCTGGTTTTCTTTAGGGCCCAGGGAAGGCTAGAACCCACACTGAACACATGCAAACATTAAATTTTACTTAAAACACATACCATTTGTAACTATGAATATACAGGAGTCTGTGAAATCCTATTGGTGTGGGTTTTTAAACAACTAAATTGATTTTAATTGAGCAAATGCATCAGCTATGCTGCAATACATATAGTACCCAGATAAATATGTAACCAGGCAACAGTTGACAAATGAGGAAGGTATTCATTTAGAGGAGGAATGAAGGCACAAGTACAGATTGTGGGTATAATGCTGCATGATATGGACAATATCTGATATTGCTACATATCACCACTGTCAGAACTAAATTTCATATATCCAGTCGTGTTGTTTTTCTGTTTTTGAAATAACTGGAAATTGTATGTACATTTTATAATGAAAGGACCACAGAATGACCCAAATTTACTTGGAGAATTACTTGGAGAGAAGTCTGGTTCCACTGATTCACATTAAAGTTAAAGTATGTTTAAGTTATATTTACGTTTTAATTTGACGCCAAGATATAATTTCGGATATGCAAGGTTTTATTCCGACACCAGTGATCTGCAGCATACAATATACCCATCATAAGAATAGTGGCACTGACAGAAATGAAACTTGGTGGGCAGGTTTGAAATCGTGAGACGTGCAAATGAATCATGATTCACGCTCGACTGTGCATGTGACGTAAGCAAGGACGTGCCTTATCACTGTACCTGACTGACCCAATAGCCACGATAGCGGACATTCAGTGAGCAGTGATGCCCTTTATGAGTCACCCTGTTCGTGCCAGCACCACTGGCAGATGGCTGCACGATGCAGAACTACATGCACACAGACTGTTATGACAACTGTCCTTAACACCACATCAACGTCGCCAAAGGCTGCAATGGTGTCATACCACACTGAATGGCAGCAGTGACGAGTCCCGCTTTTGTCTTGGTGGAGACGGCCAAGAAATCTGTGCGTGGGGGCACTGTGGTCAGGGCCAACATGAACGGTTTGTTGTCAGACGTCACATATCCAGAAGGCCTGGTGTCAGTCCACCTCCACCCCTAGCGCAAAACCTGCAGGAACTGTATGAGAATATTCAAGCTGCATGGGATGGAATATCACAGGACACCATTAGGAACCTCTACAACTCCATGCCGAGACGCCTGGCATGTTGCATTAGCAGACACTACATCTGTATGTGCAGCTCAATAAATATTGATCATATCAGTCTAAATTTATCATCATTTATTGTTCCTGGTAACCTTTATCTTCCTTCCCAATAGCACTGCACTCCGATACTTCCTTCTGGGTGCAGCTATTCTCTTGATGATGAGTTTATATTGAAAACACACTTGGGGACCCTTGAAGTGCTGGGGTTAAGGACTGGCCTGTATTATAGCTGACCATAGTATGTGCAAACAAACATGTCTGTTGTATCGTGAACATCTTGATATAACCAAACACCCAACGAACATCTGTGAGTGACTGAGCACATGAAACAACATTTAGTGATTTGTTAGAGGCTCAACATCATACTGCAAAGACAGAAGTCATGCTACCAGTTAAGGAACGATGTGTTGTGTAGCCTAGCACAACGCACACCTGAACATAACCTCTCGTCTATGCGCCTGCATCTAAACCCAGTTTTCTCTTCGTTGGCTCTTTGGTGGAGGCTAGTGCATTTTTAATGACGATAACTCTATATATAGAGTGCCGGACTCTAGCGAAGACTCTGTAGAAGGCCTTGGCTCATCAGTTCTTCAGCTAAACAAGCATCTCCTTAGACTGCATCATCTCTAGGATTTAGCTCGATCACCCTAGCAGCCTTCCTTTGTTACATCGTCATTCCTAGAACAGCAGTGTGCACTGGCATGCTGCCACACATCTGCAGGAACACTGCAGAATTTTTCAACCTAATTTCTATCTGACGCATCTGTACGGTTCATTGCCGGAGACAGTAATTTCAACACATTTCTCTGTCAGAACAGAAAGTCCACCAACTCAAAACAGACCTATAAGAGAAGCCCATAAGCCTCTGTTTTAAAGTCTTTTGGCTTTACTGATTTTCTGTTCTTTAATCAACCACGTATTACAGATGTTGCAAATAAACATTCGGTTTGGGGGAAAAAAGGCTTATTCCATCCACATTTCAGATTTCTGCTAAATGAAATCATTAAAATGTAAAAGTAATGCAGAGTGGTTTGACGTGAAAGGACGGTGATTGGAGGGTCACTGGTTTGATTCCCAGAGCCAACAGGACTTGACTAATGTCCACCAACGAAAACTGTCCAGCCAACAGCGTCCTGTGACCACTTATCAAGGACTAGAGGATAACCAACACTGCACTGTGCAGCAGCAGATGAGCTATCGTCTCTGACTGTACATCTACCAAGTGGACCAGCAAGGTAGGAGTGTCTAATAGAGTGGACAGTGAGTGGACACAGTGTTTAAACACTCCAGCAGCACTGCTGTGTCTGATCCACTCAACACACCAGTACAACACACACTATCACTACCACGTCAGTGTCACTGCAGTGCTGAGAACAGCACCTGCTCTGTGGTGGTCCTGTGGGGGTCCTGACCATTGAAGAACAGGGTAATACAGTATACAGAGAAACAGATGGACTACAGTCTGTAAGTGTAGAACTACGAAGTTCTCCTATATGGTCAGTGGCGCTGAAAAAATAGATAATGAGCGTAGATACATTGAGGTGGTCATAATGTTATGCCTGATCGGTGTATATAAAAAAACTGCTTTGCCCTACAATGCTTGCATATACCTCCCTACCATGTAGGGAGCTTTTAAAACCTGTCTTAGGCTAAAAGCTTCTCTTAAAACCATCATAAAACAATGACACAGGCATCAGGCAGTGTGTTCATAACCATTTCATCTAATACCTTCCTGTCATGTAGTTTATAGAGGCATTAAACTCTTTAGACGCCTGGTTCCCATCACCACCACTGTAAACAATTCTGACTCGACTCTGACTTCGCACCGAACCACTCTGACTGGCTTTGTTTACGTCCCAACTGCTGAATTATACAGAAAGGTGGAAACTTTTGGTAGAGCCCCCCCACTTCAAGACCCCCTGTAAGTCCTCCATATCCGCTTTATCACATGCTTAAATAAGCAGTTAGCAGTTGCTTAAGAAGTCGTTTAATGGCGAGAAGTGCTCCAGTTGCTATTGACAAAAGATTTATTTAGAGCTATGACTCACTTCGCAACCGACCTCCATCAAATCCGCGAACAAAATGACCTGTATAATTACCTCTACACCCACGGCTGCTCGGAGCTGAAGCACAGGAGCAGTAACTTATCCAGAAGCGCTACATTTTCATACAAGTCACTGGAAATAGCACCACTCTAATGTTAACCACACTTGTCTGAACCAAACAATCAGTCTGGGAGTGAATGGCTTCGCCATTTATGTAAACAAGCTATTCATAAAGTGCAAAGGTGAAAGGAAATGCAGGCGGTCTTGTACCTGTACCGGTGCCGGTGGGATCTCCTCCTTGGATCTAGAAAAGAGAATGTACATATGTGATAACCGATAAGTGCTTCATAAACGCACTTAAACGCACTTAAAAGCTAAATTAGTAAGCTAAATGTAACTGCATGAGATACATTTGGGTCAACATAAATCACAAAGCTCAAAGCGGGCTGGACTCGCATGTTTGGATGCCCAGCTGTCACAGACTTAGCCAGAGAGACGGAACATGAATAATTTACGTAGGCTCAGTCGGAAAGACTAAGTTCCTCAAAATGCAAACGTGTGGAGCAGACCAGCTGTTCTCTTTCACAAAAACATAACCACATATGCATGAAGTTACTATGACACACACATGCTGCTTCTGCAAACCACGTCTTGTGACATCCAACATGTTGTGGGATCTGGATGCTTAGAAAACATCACCAGTTCCACCACCATGGCATGTGACGTCTAAGAAACTGGAAATCAGATGCTGAACCCATAATACTTTAAATTAGGGCTGGACATCTCTGACGCTAAGGCCTCGATTAGATTATGATTCCTCAGGAAATGATTCAGTGCGTCAAGGCTTCTATGAAAGATCAGCAAGCAGAGGACGTCCTTAGATTTAAAAGGAAGTAACTGATCTCATAGACCCTGTAAACAGTGGACGTATATTCACTTCCTAATAGTGATCTCTGACCTCACAATGCTTTATGAATCTTTAATGCCTCAACGCATGATTTCATTTCACAACAGTTAGATCTTTTAAAGGGTAAATACCGTGTTTGTTTGTGACATCACCAAAACAATACAGTGTTTCTGCATGCATCATTGCATGCGCGGTGTCCAGTCTGTGCAGGACAGCAATTGCGTGGAGGTCAGCTATCTGACTGTGGGAATGGGCACTTGAGGGGTAATGAGTCATATTTAGGTGATATTCTTCCAGTGTCAGTAGAAGCTCCTCCTTTTAGACCTCCACTGGAGTAAAATACTAAGGTATTTACCTTCAAATGTACTTAAGTATGGACAGTAACAGTAGTATGATTTATTATGGCTCTAATGTCCTATTATCATTTCTGGATCAAGACTCTTAATCAGCTCAGTGTAGGTGAAGAGGCTCTAGTGTCTCTCAGTCCACCAGTCTTTAATAGAAGATCATTAATTACTCTGACACTGATGTCTATTCAACTGATCATAAGCACAGAACACTGAAGAAGAACAGGTTTCATTAGCTAGAACCAAGCTCTGTCCAACAGGTCACAGCAAGCTCAAAACAAAGTGACCGCTGTGCCCTGATTGGTGGGCTCGTCACGTTTTTTGGACACATAAGCCAAAAGGAAGGACAGATACACCAACACACCACTTACAGTACACTAACACATTACACTTACTGAGTTACTGTACACCAACACACTACTTACAGTACACTAACGCATTACACTTACTGAGTTACTGTACACAACACACTACTTACAGTCCACTAACGCATTACACTTACTGAGTTACTGTACACCAACACACTACTTACAGTCCACTAACACATTACACTTACTGAGTTACTGTACACCAACACACTACTTACAGCACACTAACGCATTACACTTACTGAGTTACTGTACACCAACACACTACTTACAGTACACCAACACATTACACTTACTGTGTTACTGTACACCAACACACTACTTACAGTACACTAACACATTACACTTACTGAGTTACTGTACACAACACACTACTTACAGTCCACTAACGCATTACACTTACTGAGTTACTGTACACCAACACACTACTTACAGTCCACTAACGCATTACACTTACTAACTGAGTTTACCCTCATAAACAACTTTAGTACTCAAAAAAGCTCCTTGAGGTTTCTTAGATAGATGGCAGCCATAAATGACGCAAACCACAGCCGTCCTGAGAGCTTTTAATAGAGTTCCCTATACTGAAAATCACTTCCTGCCCTCCATCTGTACACATGACATCATGCGCAAACAACCTACTTTAAAATAACGCCTGCCCAGTTCTCTCTCTTACCATGAAGTTCCGAATGGAGCGGTGAAATATCGTCCCATCATAGTAGCCTTTCTTACACAGCTTTATGAAGTTCTCGCCAGCTTTGGGCACCTGAAACAACAAAGTACATATCACCATTTCCTCTGAATCAAATATGATTTACATTAGAACACAATTATTCATCCAGGAAATTAAAACATGATTAAGTATAAGCACACAATCAGCTCTTAAATCTCAATGTCATGTGTTGGTCCAGGTATTTTTCAACACATTAACCTAATTCTGTTGTCAAACTTTGTTTGAACTTGTTGAGATGAAATGGGAAGGTCAGAGCATAAAACTTCCCAAGAACTGAACTTCATCTTAGTTTCACATTCAAGGACTGATAAAGATGGAATGTAGAGGGCACTCCACTTAAACAAGGGCTGCACAGCCAAGAGGGGAACGATGTAAACAGTCACAAGACAGTTGGTTTGCAGGCGCTTATGCAACTCTTCAAAGAACACTGATTCAGTTTGAGGCCTTGATTGCACTTCTAGGAAATTCAGCTACTTGACAAGTTCTTGACGGCCTTCCTGGTTTTCTTGCTGCAGGCAACAATGAGCCAGCCACACAAGCCAGCTCAAGTCAAAGGGGATCTATTACGGCATATTACTAGCACAGGGTGACACAGGCTTTAAGTGTGTTACGAATGTATTGGATCAATGTGGCTGTAACCTTGTTATGGACTTCGGAAAGTCCAATACTTCCTCAGTACTGCAATGTGACCAACAATGCAACACTGTTAACTGGTTCCATCCATCATGGAAATACGCTAGCACCACGTTGACGTTATACTTCGCCACAGTTTACTTTTATTTAATCACAAATAACTTGAAAATCTCTGCTACAAATGAAAATGTAAACTTGTTGTTTTCCCACACCTACTGTTTCTGAACAATTCAGCTAAACACAGCTGTGCAAATGTTACAACTTGCCCCACAGGTAGGCTTAATTGTAACGGTCTGTGGGGCTAGTTCTAAGCTTGGTAAATCAAATCAGGGTATTTATACAAAAGAGTTACTTCAATATATACAGTTGAATCTATTGTACTTAAATGGCCTCTTCAGTATGATTTCATAAAGACATGCATTAAAATATGTTAATTTATATGGGAGACCTTGGATTTCTCTCACTGGGAGGCTTAGCTGCTACACTGTGCTCAAATTAACCCGTCTGCACTTCGGCCTGGCTAGCTCTCACTGTGAGTCATTTATGTGTGTCAAAACAATGTTATGTTACAGGCACCAAGAGGGTGATTAAAAGGCATGAATTCCGTGGCAATGAACGCACAGCATCCACATTTACATACACAATTACTGCTCATCTGCTGGTTTAAAAAAAAAAAAAAAAAAAACACAAAATGTAGGTGGTGAAAAAGTATCTTTTTCTTTTGGGATTTTTTTCCTGTCAAACGAAACAAAAGAAAGAAAAAGAAATTTTGCAGGAGAAAGACATATTAGCATATTCTGAGATATGACTGGTGATATTTGAACTCAACACCAAAACAAATACACCCTTCCCTTGAAGCCTTCTTTAGAAGCTCCACCCCCGCCCCCAAATTCATGGATGCACATTGCTAAGGTGAACAACACTGGCAACCCATCAGCAACCCAGAACAACCCATTGCCCATTTTACCTACAACAGAGCATACTCCTCATCCCCTACAGCTTTTAGTTCTTGTTCAAATTTTCCTGTTCCACCTTAAATGGCACAGAGGCTAGGCTACAACCAAAAAAAACCAAAACCAAAAACAAAAAACAAAAAAAACAAAACAAAACTGGCAAACGGGAAGCTAATTTCAACCTTGTCAACTCTAGGAGGTCTCTCCACTGTTGAAACGGCTAACTGACGTTAACATGGCTCTTCTCCCTGGCCTGATCTAAGAACTGCTTTCTCAGTTTTTGTTCTTCAGACCTTCTACTCTTTGTCTGCTCCTCTGCCATGTGTCCTTAACAATGTGTAGAGTTAAGTCCCTCCTCTTCCTACGCCCTGTGCACGAGCACAAACGTCCCCCTGTTACTCCTAAACTGGAATAGTGTTGTGATGCTCAATCTGAGCCACTATGTTTATTTCTCATTCAGTGAGTCAGTGCCGTGCATGGACCCCAAAATGTTTGTTCACTGAATTAAAAAAATAATAAATAAATAAAAGTGCCTTTGATTAACATCACTGACTGGAGCTCTGACATCTGTCCAACTGCTGTTGAAACTCAGAGATGATGATGCTTTAGCAATACGAGATGACAACCAGGACCACGTTCTACTCAGACCACCTGAACTACATAAAACAACCATGTTTACATTTTAGCCTGCATCTGTTTGGACCCCGCTCTCCCCTATCCGTCCCATGAGGCTGCTTCTCAGTGAAGCAAAGGGCTCTTGCAACACCATCAGCCATGCAATGTATTTTGGAAAATCAGAAGATCTAAAAAACTGTTACAGATTTTCAGATTTTTTCTCCTTCACTTTTCCTTCAACCACCACTTTTTTTTTTTTTTTTTACCCAAAACCGCATCTAATGAACATGTTGCACAGCCAGGCCTTCGAGCAACCGAAACCTCTGGTAGAGGTCAAACAAGTCAAGAACTAATCCAACTTCCAAAATCGCTGCTTCAATTCAGAGCCATGTTAATCAACTAATAGATAACAAGTTCATTACACAACCATAAACACCCTTACAAATAAATAAATAATTGATTAATTAAATAAGCAAAACCGCCAGGCTATTAATTCTAGCGGCTTTGAAGGGAAAACACTCAGGGATACACTGTGCACAGGACAGAAACCGACTCAGTGCTGTAAAACTGTGAATGGAGGAAAAGGGAGGGAGGGATGGAGAGAGGCAGGGAGGGATGGAGAGAGGCAGGGAGGGATGGAGGGAGGCAAAGAAAAATACAAACGTTAATTTATAAACAGTGAGCCACAAATAGAAACTCTGCGCAGTGGGAGGGAGGGGGCAGGGGGTGGGGCCGAGGGAGGAGATACAGAGAGGAAGAGAGGGCGAGGGTAATTTTCTTATCACTGCGACTTCTTTTCTTCGCCCTGATTTGACAAGCGGACGGCCAATGAAAAGAGGCAAACACGGAGCCTGCTTACTGAGGCTGAGACTGAAGAGGGCTGTCTCTATGCCTGCAAGGCAGCCTTTACCTCACCCCCAGCCGACAGACACACACACACACACACACACACACACACAGGCACGCACACACACGCACGCACGCACAGTTGACAGAGAAAAAAGAAAACAAGACACAAAAAAGACAGAGACAGATAAAGAATAATAAGACCACTAGGAGGACTGGACGATTCATAATGCTGATATTTTCCCCCACATACAACACCAAATCACGCTATGTAAAGATGTTTAAGCCTGCACTGTTAAAACTGAAGGGGAATTCCACCAATAAATACAATTCTGCTTAAGACTTGGGAGGGTTTGATGTGTAATGGTTCACTGCAGAGCGAGTCCGATTTCTTCACAGCGGTGCTGATAGGAACCAGGAGTCTCAATGTTTACAACACAAATATAGCTGCTTTATTTACTCTCCAAGTCGACCAGTGAACCTACACATCCGAATTCTTTAGTGTAATGTTAATAACAGTGGGAAGCGCAGGAAAAAACAAAAATAGGCTTTCTGTAATTTACAACACCCTGCATGTGCTTCCTCACCATGAATGGATTTTTAATAGCTGAGGATTAATAGCTGAGGAAGGATTTTTAATTCTTTGAGGCAGCTTTGAAAGGCATCATACTCTGTGACCAATCTGACTTTGTTTACATCTATTTACATCTCCATTACTGAAATAGGAAGTACATTGGAAACAAGTAAAAAAAAAAAAAAAAAACTCCTTTAAATGAGCTGCATACAAGAGATTAATTATCAGAAATGGAATGTAGTACACAAAACTAAGCTCCCCTACGGGGTGTGAGTGATGGGGCTTCACAGACTGAGAAGTGGTACAGTGCAGTGAATGTGTGGAAAATCCCAGTCTATAGGAAATTCTCCTCGGAATTGTGCCAGGGAAGGCATCCACCAAATCTGGCCCAACTGCACATTTCTTTGATGCAAGAGGCGGTGGTGCTAAAGAACCAGGTGCCGGAAGACGCAGACAGAAGAAGAATCCATGTCAAAATGTCCTACCGTAGCACATATTTACCAGCTCCGTGCCTCATTACTGCTTATCATTAGGATCATTACTGCGCATCAAAAATACTACCAGCATCACAACTACAAGACTGAAGTCTGACCCCCATATTTTCCTGTTCCACCTTAAATGGTGCAGCAGGTATTATAGTGTTTTAATAGTGCCTCAGTCACTAAAAACTAACTGCAGCACCATTCAAGGTGGAATGGATAAATTCAAACAAGAAGCTGGTGAATGTCTATCACAAAATGTTAGCAACATTAAAAGAATAACTAGGATGTTTTGATGGTCTAAATCAGCTTGTTGACATTAAAAACACAGTCATTTTACGTTAAAAACACTGAGTTGCTATGCTGTACTAATGATATGAGCATGCTAGGTAGGATTGTTCAATAGGTAGAATAAATATCTAGAACGCCAGTGGAGGAGAGCCACTTTGTGTCATGAGAAGTTTGAGAAGCCCAAATTTTTCATAAATGGAGGATCGAACAGAAGAAAATGGCAGCGGGTAACACTGGGGAGCAAAATGCAGCCAACTCTGTGTATAAATATGAGAGTGGTGATTGTAGTGGGGTATGTTTTCATCAGAATGAGTCCCAGAAAGTTAAAATATACAGGTCTAAAGATTAATAAAAGATGAACTCGCTTTAGAGGTTCAGTTTTAGAGTGAAACAGCCGAGGGTAGCTAACAGCTAGGCTAAACGTATTTCAGGTGAACTGAGCAGCGTTAGCAGCAGCTAGCTCTTAACAGTAATACAGTAATAACAGCTCTGAGGTAAATGTGAGGTAGCTGGTCATGTATTGTATTAGTATACTGACTGTATTAGTATACTACACTGTAGGTCAGAACTTGTTACTGTACTGTGTACTACACACAGGGGGCGTATACAGTATGCAGTGTGCAGTACATATAACTGTGGTGTGCAGTTTGCAGTATATTAGTGTGCCATTTCAAATACAGCCTACGACAGAGTATTACAAACTAGACAAAGTTTGTTTAATGGACTCTGTTTAATGTTCTGTTTCCTTCTCTTAAAATGACAAAATGATTTACTGCAGTTAACTACATTTTTATTATACATCAATACTATTAAAATTAAAAACAAAATACTACCGTGCAGCAACAACAGTAGCAGTAAAATGGAATGTTAGTCTTTATGACATGCCTTTAGGGTTAGGAGGTGTGTGTGTATACATATGTGTGTGTGTGCGCACGTGTGCCGTATCTAACAGATCAGAGATAGCGCAATCCTGGACTCGAAGTCCTGACACAAACACACAAACAAACACACACACACACACACACACACACACACACACACACACACACACACACACGCGATAACAAGTGCAGGACACGGGGCGTTACGTACAAAATGTTTAGCTTTAATTTGAGGACATATTGCAGTCATTTTCCCAATTAACTACATAAACACTCCTCACTGGGGACCAAAACAGGAAAACAGGCAGAAAACCTGCAAGCTGTTCCTGCTTTTCTTTGGAGGGGAGGATTATTGTGTACAGTTCAGACCTCATAGTATTACCTACAGTGACGGTGTGGCTGCAGGTTTTCACTCCAAACAAGCTGAAGCACACCTGACTCCACCAGCTCTTCAAACTGCTGATCAGATCTCCTGCTTTGTGTTGGAATGAAAACCTGCAGCCACACTGTCCCTATGTGGATAAGACTGGACAGCCCTGACCTATACTGTAGTTTCACAGCTACCTGAAAAAGAGTTATCCTGGCCTGACCAAAGATATGAATATACTACAGAAACCTAAACTTAATGGGCTCATAGCCTGTACTTTCCCCTCAAGCTCCACTGTACTAAAACATTCATAATTTCTACATGATTACTATTCCAACCATAAGATATAAACCAGCTGTTATTTTTTTAAGGCTTTAATACTGCTATATGCCATTGAAATGGAGTATAGTATATAAACTCTGTTTTCATTAGCCTATAACCTCACCTGTAACTATAAATCATTGTTTTGGTTAGATTAGAATGAGCCGTTCATATCTACAGTGGTCATATCTACGACCGTCTTGCAACAGAGCCGCCATGTTTCTACAGTAGCCTAGAACGGACAAACCACACACCGGCTATGGAGAGTTTCAGGTTCTGCATTTGGTGGTGCCATAGCACCGGTTGGAAGATGTAGAAAGAAGAATAATCCTCGTCAAAATGTCCTGTCATAGCACATATTTATCAGCTCTGTGCATAAAACTCCACACTGTTTTGATTATTGTGTTTTATGGCTTTAAGACTGCTATATGCAAATGTCCTCTGTTCTGATGGGCTGCACAGTTTTGCATTCCAGAAAAAAGAGCATTCAAGACTGAAACGCTCCTTATAACTTCAGTGTAGATGGGCAGAGCTAATCCCTGTGTACTAAACAGATATGCCAATGCATTGACTTTATTGAATCAATAAAGCAATATACTCAAAATGACAAAAAAGTTTTTTAGTTCTGTAGCTCAGTTGCCATATATGGACTGAAAAATCCAGTTTTCTACTATCCTGGCTCCTCAAAGTACAAGGCACTTCATTATAACCTTAGCTGCACTCCTTCAGAAACAGAGGGCTAGATTCATAATACTCAGTGGTAAACATATCACGCAACACAGACGCGCACTACGGAGATTAAGCCCTATTCATATAGCCGCAGTGGCAGTGGGCAGTGCACCAGTCTCCTCACTGCTGCAGTATATTTACATGGGTCCCAGGGACAAGCTGAATAGAGATTATGACATACAGTAATAAGTGAACGAATTCCTACTGAAGTCCAGAATAACCTGCATTGCAGGGTAGTACCACTGGACCTGTACTTGCACACAAAACCGCAGGAATTGTCTGTGGGCCAGGGAAGGAAAGGTGGAGACAAAGAGAAGGTAGGAGATGGAAAGACAGAATGATAAACAAGACTTACAACAAAAACAAACAGAGATGATGTAAAGAAGGAGTGGAATGAAGTGAACGGCTAGTTCTTACTGGCATCTGAGACAGGAAAACATGCAAAAATACACGTACACGCAAACAAAACTAGAAAACAGGAAGATGGACAAAACAAAACAATATTCAGACGACATCTCATTACAGAAAAACAGAACATATTTTGTTCATTTCCTACAGCAATGTGCTAATTAACGCTACAATATATTGTTTTTAATCATATCGCAATGATGACATTAAAGGTGCAATATGCAAAAATTTGAGGTTCGAAATATTCCAAAATTAACCACAATTATTAACAGTGTGTGAAGAAATAACAGTTTTGAAGGTGTGTCAAAGGTGTCTATGTATCATGTTACAGAAGTATCTACTGAAGCTAGCATGCTAACCAGCTTGCCCCGCCCCGTCAGTGAGTCACTGCAGGATTGAGTTGAATCGGTCCAACATGAGAGGATAACATGAGAGGTATTCTAACCTCTAATCAAATCATGTTGAAGGTCCAGCTCCCGGATAGATCATTTAAGGACAGGCAGCCATTGAAATAAACAGCTGCCCACTACGTCCAAAAAACACGTCCAGAAGCAAACAAAAGAAGCAACTTAAACAGAAGCAACATGAATTAACCTTGGTGCCCACCACTGGAGACGTTCTTGGTGAGTAAAGGGAGGAAGTTTGATGCTGAACTTGCAACAATTCCTCTAAACTGGTAAATATACAGCTGTTATCATTGAGGAGAAGGGACTGTGCATTCCCTTGTTTCCTACAACAGGGATGGACACCATAGTATTCGGGTGGTGTGTTGCTCTTTACTGTTTGGACTATGAATTCAACAGGTTGCATCATCTCACAAATTGCTCCTACCGTATACAACCACACAAAACCATATCACGGCTGATGTCATATGCTGTCATGAGTTTTCATGACTTGATTTGGTCCAGTCATAACAGTGTCATGTGTTCATCACCTGTATTTGTCATAACATATCAAAATGTGAGACATCGCGATGCCAAACAGCAGCACACGCAAGCTGACACTGTTGACATCGACAGTGTTACAATGCCATTACAAATTTGTGGCATGTCAACACGCGTCATCATCTTCCTCTACGGGCCATCAGGCCCCTGCAACTGATCCAGAACGCAGCAGCTCGACTCATTTTCAATCTTCCAAAGTTCACCCATGCGACTCCACTGCTGCGCTCCCTTCACTGGCTTCCTGTAGCTGCCCGCATCAGATTTAAAACTCTGACGCTCGCCTACAAAGCCAAGAACGGACCAGCCCCTCCCTACCTTGTGGCAATGGTGAAGAGTCGATCTGTACCTCGAGCCCTTCGCGCTTCAAGTACAGCTAGACTCGAACCACCATCCCTGAAGTCTCATGGAAGACAAGCGTCCAGACTCTTCTCTGTCCTGGCTCCCAGATGGTGGAATGAACTCCCACTGGGCGTTCGAACAGCAGAGTCTCTCGCGGTCTTCAAACGCAGACTAAAGACCCATCTCTTCATAATGCACTTAAGTGAGTAAGCACTTGTAGAGGTGTAAGTTGTGTATGTACTTGTGTTGTGTTGCACTTATATTGCACTTATAATGACCTTTTCTTTTCTGTAGGTGTGAGCACTGGGCTGGGGTTGCCAGGTAGTGCTCTTTTTGCTCTATATGTGTGTATTGATCTATCAGCACTGGCCCCCTGTTCGGGCAGTGTCTGAGCTCAGGGTGAGTTTTAGGCTCTGAACTTCCTGTACTAGCTGGAATATTATCCAACGGAACACTAAGCACGGTTGTAAGTCGCTCTGGATAAGAGCATCTGCTAAATGCCGTAAATGTAAATGTAAATGTAGTCCATCTGACACATGGATGGCACGGTTATGTCAATGTTATGCAGCAGAGTTCAAGCAAAGTGCTCCCAAAAACCCGGACCAATCAGAGCTCCGGATGAACGCTTCTGTGGGCATTTTGATAAATCAATTATTCCTGTAAGCCAACAAAGGTAGATTATTTTGGTCAAAATGATGTGCGTCATCCCTTCACCATGCCGCCTTATTGATTCACCAGAGCGTATTAAAGAAATAATGTCGGGGTGGTTTAGGACACAGTAGGACTCCCTGTGGGCTATAAAACAGAATAAAACCATACCGCTGAACGCAGCAGGCGGCAATTTAGACAACAGGTTTTGTACTGAATTCCCTGCAGAGTCCGGCTCCCCTTCTCATGCCCATCGCATGGACAAACAAGATTCCGAAAACACAGGGATAATACAGTCATTTCTAAAAAGACACAACAGAAATCGCAAGCGTAATCTGTATACTCTGTACTACACTATACTGTAATATCTGCAGGATCACCTACACAGGAAAGCTTTGTTCCTTTTTATAGTTCACAGCAAGTTATAAGGTGTGATTAACCACACTGGTATGTCTGTGCGACCTTAATGAAGAACCAAAAGTCGGTTGAAAGATGTTTTAGGGATGTACACTTATCGCCAAAGAATAGCTGCACCCGGAAGGAATCAACAAACAGGAATGAAACTTGGTGAGCAGGTTTGACACCGTAAGACATGAGAATGATTCAAGTTTCAAGCTCGGCCGCACATGTGATGTCAGCAAGGAAGGGCCTTATCGTTGTACCTGACTGACTATATAAGGTCGTCCTTTTGCAGGGGCTTTCCATTCTGACTTGTGCTGCTGTGTCAGTAGCATCCTTTACAAGTGAAATACACCTCAGAGAAGAGTTCGAAAGCAATACGAGTAGTTGGAAGAGTTGGAGAGGAGTCACATCACACGACTCCAGGAAGCGGGAAGGTCTTATTGACGTACTGCGTGATAAACCAGTCGTGTGCATATTACCATAGCGCCCTGTTGGCGGCAGTGGATAGACGAAGGCACACACCAGGGATGTGAACGTTATCTCGGAGACCTACATGAACCCCCACCAGAGGGAGAACTGATGGATTGCCCGACATGTGTGACTGCAGACATTCAGCCAGCGGTGATGCCCTCCATGAGGCATCCTGTTAGTGCCAGCACCATTGGCAGACGGCTGCACCACGCAGGACTACATGCACGTGGACCGTTACGATGACTACCCTTAACACTATGTTAACGTCGTCAAAGACTGCAACAGTGTTGTGCCAGACTGTCATGGAGTGACTCAGAATGGTATTGGGTCAAAGTCATACTTTTGTCTTGGTGTAGATGACTAACGAATCCTGTGTGGAGGCACCATGGTCAGTTCCAGCAACGGACCTATCCCTGATTGAAATGCTAATGGGCGCCCTATCGACACTCCACCCCTACTCGCACAATTTGCAGGAGATCTGCGTGAGAATATTCAAGCTGCATGGAATTAGGAACATCTACACATCTACATGTTGCGTTAGCCAAGAGACACTACTTCTGTATGTGTAGCTCAATAAATATTGCCCATATCTGTCTAAATTTATCATCATTCATTGTTCCTGGTCATTTATCTTCCTTCCCAATAGCACTGCAATCCCACACTTCCTTCTGGGTGTAACTATTCTTTTGATGATGAGTGTATATGACCTGGAGTCAGGAACCACATAAGCAAGTCTATTTGAGATTACTGAATGCATGCAGTTTGCATGATGCAAAAGACATGTTTATAAGCTGGCACTCCTTTTTAAAACATTAGCTCCAAAGCAAAACTTAAAAGGCACGTCTTGGCCGACATACTACATTTGCAGAAAGGGACAAACTGGGCCTAATCCTTTTCTCTCTTCCCAACAGCATTGCAATCAGACACCTCCTATTCTTTTGACGTTAAGCGTGTATATACAAAAACACGAAGACCTTGGTGACTACTGACTTCCAGTGTTAGTTAGCAATGTTAGCCTTGAAGCTGCAGCGCTAAAGAAGAAAATGTTGGTACATACAGGTACCACACAGGTCTTGGATGATTAACTGCATTTAGGTTAACCACTGCTTTCATAATCACAGTATTTAGCAATACTTTTAATACTGCAATACTGTATTTTGTCCATCGTGCAGCCCTATAAAGAACTGCTTCAGACCTTTCTTAAGTACTGTCCATCTGTCTATCTCCTCCGTATTCTCTCTCTCTCTCCTTTTCTGATTAGTCAGCCTTGGCCTTGCTCTCTCTAAGTGGGTGACAGATGCAGACATGGTGTCAGATAGAGTCATATATTCAGCAGAGAGAGCAAGCGAGAGCGAGAGAGAGAGAGAGAGAGAGAGAGAGAGAGAGAGAGACTGTCGTATATTAAGCAGGTATTTTAAGAGAAGCAATGCCTCAATAAAACTTGCTGACTTTTACAGGCCTTGGTCTGCTTGCATGGACATGAAGTATGTGAGTGTATGAAAAGCATCAGCGTAAGAAGGAGGAGAGGCGTTTGAACTGCACACACTCACACAGTCTGTGTTTATTAAACTGTTCATTTTAGAGGCTGCGGGGAAATAAGAGTCCTTGATCAGCAGCAGTGCTGGTGAAGGATCTTTGACATTCAAAGGGCAGTTAAACCTCCCCAGCTCCTATGACCACACGGTCTGTTGCTCATTCATAGCCTGATCCAGTATCCAGCAAAAAGAACAACGTGTCTTTAACAAAAAGACAGCTGCCACGTTTGGCTTGTATTTTCAGCCACCAATTTTTTTTTTTTTTCAGCCAACATATTGTCAAAAATCCCACTTTCAGTTTACGGTCAAAAGAAGAGGATAAAATACACCTACAGCTTTGTGTCAAATTCTACAAACCTTTACAAAACAAACCATTTTACTGGAATTTAAAATGAGAGACAGACTGTAAAGACAAAGACTGTTTCCTTCACGTTCAACAAAGCTGACAACATATTTATTTTCCAGCTACTTATTGGAATTTTCTGTTCCACCTTAAATGGCACAACAGTTGCATTCTTGGGAATGTGGGTAAGAATTAAATTAGCTCGCTGGCAAATACAGAACCAACTTCAGCCCTGTCTCCTCTGCCTTGGATTGGAGAAAAAAAAAAAAGTGGGTTGTTGAAGACATGAATTTTATGGCACAAAATTTAGCCCATATACACTGTAATGGTTTTAGTATGCTTATTTTACATAATGTTTATTGCCAGATTCTTACAGGAATATTCTGTTCCACTTTAAATTGCAAAGCAGTTGCATTCTGGTGCATATGGGAAAAAATTTAAATAAGATGCTGGCAAACACAGAGCCAACTCCAGCCATGTTCCCTCTCCTGCACTGATGCCTACAGACATGCTCAAACAGTCTGAGTACATATTATGGCCTAAATATAATGAAATTCATTCTCTTGGAGAATGGAGAAAAAGACATTCTGTGTTGTTGAAGAAATTAATTTTATGGCACAAAATTCAGCCTATATCCTGAAATGACCATAGAAAGTTTATTTTACATGAAGTCTGAATTTATTGCCAGCATTGCCTTGGTTAGCTAAGCTTGCTATCCCATTTGTTAAGACTTGGACTGAAGGCCTATTAATTGAGGCACATCAACCTCCATCATAAAGAAAGTGACCGAGGTATCAACCAACAATGACTTGATATCCAATGTGTGGGACCAGTTCATGAGAAAGGTGGAATACCTTTCACATGCTTCAAATGTCCATGTTTAATCTAGAATGGCCAAGAGTTGTTAATGCGCACTGCTGTTCACTTAGCACTGGGTACTACCAGAATCCCATAGGGAGGCTAGCAGAAATTAGCATTACAGTAGAGGTGTGTTTAAGGGCCCGAGCTAGTACTAACAGTCACAGTACATCGCTGATGTACAATATGTAAGCCTCTCCTCTGTGTACATCCTTAATTTGTAATCAATAAAGTCCCGGAACACAGAGTCGTGAAGGATCCGGCAAGTCGATGAGCAGGTCATATTTAGTTACCGCTTCATTGTAGCCACTGGCTGTATGTGTGAAATTCAAGGACTGGCCTCAAGGACTGGGGCAATTTGGCGTACCGATCCAAAACAGCAGTCCTTGTGGCGCTACTGCTAACAATCCAGACACAACATGCTGCTTTTTGGATAAATATTCTAGATTATGATAAACATGCTGAGTTGTTTGCAGCTGTTGGAGCTGGACTCAATAAAACAGGTGCTGGATACAATCAGTGAAATGCCACATTAAGCCCTGTATTGTTGGACAGGCTGTATTCGGTGGGTGGGGGGGTTGTATGTAGTCGCACCTTATCACAGTGCAGCTCCAGGTTCAGGTCTCCTTTGTTGGTGTGCAGGCGGATGTAGCCTTTCTTCTTCACGTAACTGTAGCGCACGGTATCGTCTGCAATAGCATCTGTACAGACAGGAGAGAAAAGCAGGAACAGTTTCAAGTACCGACTGAAGGGTGAAGAGGAAGGCCACGCTTACATATACACATGTTTGGAACCTCATACAGCCTGAAATGTCCTCCACAGTAAACGTACACTACCGGCAGCAACATTGTATGCTGAGAATTGGGGCACACGCACACACAGACTAGGGCTACAACGATACATCAGTTGGCAAAAAATATCTGCAGTGAAACAGCACTACTAACAAGCCAATAATACAGACCTTCTTTAATGACACAACAGCAATACTAAACACAACATACTTAATGGTAGCAACAAATAAAAAAACATATCAAATACATAAAAATGTAATCTTTTCCACAAGAATAACTAATGCTCTAAATAATGCAAAACTAGCAGCAAAAGAGATATTAACCAGAAACATACATCAAGAATTTTGAGAAGCTTCAGAAACAGGGTTAATATATTTACATTATTTTACTCTGTATAAAATACCAAAAGAAAAGTAAAACATGAAATCCTTTTCCTGTTAGTTCTGTCTTTTTCTCTTCATCCGGGATCGACCTGAGGAGGTCGGGCTCCGCTCTTGAGCCTGGTTCCTCCCGAGGTTTCTTCCTTACTCAAGGGAGTTTTTCCTCGCCACTGTTGCTTCTGGCTTAATCAAGGGGGGCTTGGACCCGGCTTTCTTACATCTGTACATTAATGCCATGTTTTCTCTTTTCTTGTTCCTTTATAACTAACTTATTTCCTGTGAAGCTGCTTTGAGACAACGTTGGTTGTAAAAAGGGCTATATAAATACATTTTGATTGATTGATTGATTGAAATACATAAGCAAACTAAATCAAATAAAAGTAAACACATAGAAACTTTTTTTAAATATTACAAATGATTTCAAAGTATAGATAAAATAATTATAAAAGCACATTAAATGAAATAGAGGGGAAAAAAGTCAAGTTTTAGAGTAGCTTGATTTAGACACTACTCATAGACTGTATCCTTACGTTTATCTTACTGCTTTACTCTAGAATAAAAGTGTAGACATCAAACTATAAAAGAGCACTCATGGAATTATGCAGTCTACCTTAAAAACCTCCACAATGGAACTTTTCTTAACATGCAGTGGAGATTGATATAACAAAATTTTTATTTCTAAGCAGTTTTGGACCAATTCTATTGGTCTGTCCATTATGAATATTCACCAAAGGATGACTAGAACTTTTAAACTGTGCTAAAATATAACGGAGCAACAAAATATATATTAGAGGTGGCGATATGGCAGAAATATAATACTGTGATCCATCAAGAGCATACATCTATTTAGTTTGGTGTGTTTAAACTTCTTACTGCACATCTTTTTGTAGTATAAGATTATATTGGCCGTTATTATTAACAGGTTCCGGTTAGTGGACATTTTAGTCCTCTAAATTTGGTATTGGATGGCCGCAAATATGCACAAGGCCCCCCTCTCCCTTATTTCCCCCCAAAGCCATGTTGTTTTAACACCACAAACATTTTTGTGTCCGAGTGTGGCGAGTTTGGGCTCTTGCCGGCCTGACGGCTGGGAGTGGGAATGGGTATGTCAAGCAGTTTTGCTAAATGAATGTGCACTTTTTTGACCGAAAGATATTCAAATATTCCAAACTGAAAAAATTTCATACTGCTTTTAATAAATACAGAAAACGACAGGAGGCGAACTTACAATACCCCACCTGATTTAACTAAGCCCGTATGTGATTTAACATACTACCAGCTGACTCACAGAATGAAAGCCCAGAGAATCCACTATCCAAATGTATCTCTTTTTTTTTTTTATATGTTTCCATGTACAGCTCCTATTAGACGCCGTCACTTTGCCTCATGCGGGATGCTGTATCAGCTGCTGTCACCATCACTCGTAGAGGGTCAGTGCTAAAATCTGATACCGCTAGGTACACTGTGACGTAATCCTGCTGTATGCTGCCGAGCTAAGGAGCAAATGCCTCAAGCTGGCAGTGAACGAAAGCCTGCTCACACTAAATTGCTGCTGAGGCCGTTATGGTCCGACACAAAGTCGCTGGTCACTTTAAACACTCTGTCTAGGCTGTTTCAAACAGGCACAGACTGTGTGAATTTAGCCCATTTTTAAATACTACAACCACAGCCCCAATACAGGTGGAGACACATAGGCTAGAGGCAAAGCAGAGGCAAAGATCACAACTTGTCCGTATACACTGACTAACTCCATTTGACTGTATAGAATTATGAAGTATAAACGTTAATATGTAGAAGAGGCTGCAGAGAGACTGTCATCCCCTGTATATCACTGCCTGGTACTAGTTTCAGCACACAGTGGGGCACAAGTAAGCAAACAGATGCGCAGCATGTTCTTTGGAACGAAACAGCTTTATTGGAAGCCGTTCATAGACAGAATCGGCTGTAGTGGCTGCATTTAAGGAAGTACACGCCAATCAGACTGAGCATTTAGTGTGCAGCATAGAAATCATAGGCTTTGTACAGGAGGGTCCATTCAAACATACAATGCAAGCCACCGAAGGCGATTATCTAGCAGTGTATGCCTGACTTGGAGGACATTCAACTACAGCTAAACCAAGCATATAAAAGAATCAAATAAGACATAAACTTGACAAGTGAGCTCCTTGGATGCATTAGCCTTGGATATGATTCCTACAGTCATTGTGCTGCAAAGAGTGTTACGAAAGAGGCAGTTGAGGAGCGCATGATCAAAACTATGAAAACGTACTTTACTTACAGCTACACTATATTGCCAAAAGTATTCACTCACCTGCCACACACACACATATATGAACTTGAGTGACATCCCATTCTTAATCCATAGGGTTTAATATGATGTTGGCCCACCCTTTGCAGCTGTAACAGCTTCAACTCTTCTGGGAAGGCTTTCCACAAGGGTTAGGAATGTGTCTATGGGAATTTCTGACCATTCTTCCAATAGAGCATTTGTGAGGTCAGACACTGATGTTGGATGAGAAGGCCTGGCTCACAATCTCCACTCTCATTCATCCCAAAGGTGTTCTATCGGGTTGAGGTCAGGACTCTGTGCAGGCCAGTCAAGTTTTTCCATATCAAACAAACGGTTTGCCAGATGGAGAAGCGTGATTCGTCTCTCTAGAGAACACGTCTCCACTGCTCTAGAGTCCAGTGGTGGCGTGCTTGAAACCACTGCATTCAACACTTTGCATTGCACTCAGTGATGTAAGGCTTGGATGCAGCTGCTCGGACACGGAAACCCATTCCATGAAGCTCTCTACGAACTGTTCTTGAGATAATCTGAAGGCCACATGAAGTTTGGAGGTCTATAGTGACTGACTCTGCAGAAAGTTGCCGACCTCTGCGCATTATGCGCCTCAGCATCCGCTGAACCCGCTCTGTCATTTTACGTGTCCTGTCGTTGCTGTCGTTCCCAATCACTTCCACCTTGTTATAATACCACTGACAGTTGACTATGGAATATTTAGTAGCCAGGAAATGTCACGACTGGACTTGTTGCACAGATGGCATCCTATCCCATTCTTTCACTAATGTGTGTGGAAGCAGTCTGCATGCCTAGGTGCTTGGCTTTATACACCTGTGGCCATGGAAGTGATTGGAAAACCTGAATTCAATAATGTGGATGGGTGAGTGAATATTTTGGCAATATAGAGTATATAAACGCACTTTACTGACGTGGAACGAAACCTGCTCTTTTCCACTGCAACGATCCAAGGCAACTAATTTAACAGAGCTAGCTGATAGCAGTAGAGATAAAATAGCTGATGGCTGTAACATGTCTAGCTGAGTTTGAAACCAGCTATACATTGACGATTTATTTGTTAAGGTCATGCACTCAGTCAAAAGAGATAAAAAAGGTATAACGCATCCATCGTCACCACATTCTTAAACACCAAAAACCCAGATTTTCCTTAAACTTGATGACGTACTGTTTCAGTGCTTTGCAACTGACAGTGAAACAGTACGTCATCAAGTTTAAGGAAAATCTGGGTGTTTGGTGACTGAGTGACTGTCTGATGTTTGGCAGGCCAAAGATTCTAACTAAATGATTAGCTTTGAAGTAGCCCTTCATAAGAGTGGTTCATTTGTACTGACATACTGTATACACACATGATATTAAATGACCTTAACAATAACGTCCTTATCGTTTAACACCACATGATCATTGAACATGATTACGACACTATGTGAGCACATTACCTGCTTCATGCATGGTAGCTGGAGCCATAGCGGTGGAGGTGAAGGAGGCAGACACTCTACCTGTGGAGTAATGAGCCTGAAAGAGGAAACAAGAGAAAGAGATAGAGAGAGATAAAGAAAGAGATCACTGGTGGGATTTCTTGCACATGGATTGCAGTAATATTATGCAACACACTGTTTATCGCTTCAATTTTTCAAGATTTTAACAACTGCTGGAGTAGAAACTTGGCAGGAAATACATGAAAGCGTGATTGTGAAAGAGGAAATAAGCAAAGGTGACAGCTAGTGAGAGGAAAAGTCAAGTGCCCTCTCTCTCGCTCATGCTCATGTCAACTCTAACTGCACAAATGACTTTTCAACCTTTCTCCTCTCTGCCCTGTGACTGTTAAAGGAAAAGCCCTGCTTGTTTTTATTAATCTAATATCCATCTGCCTCTTCTGGGGCATATAGCCACTTATCACCAAGTCATTGCGAATAGGCAGGAGCTGAAGCTGAAGTAACTATCCACTGGCTTCTATTATAAGAGTATATCATGTCCCTCTACTTAGAACTTAAAACCACAGTTTTCCCATGCTTGGAACTGAAAACTAATTCAGTCAATGGGTGGTTCCTTCATCTTCAGCACTTTTCCATTGCATTCTATTATACACTCATCAACAAAAGAATAGCTGCACCAGAAGGAAGTGTAGGATTGCAGTGCTATTGGGAAGGAAGATGAAGGTCACCAGGAACAATAAATGATAACTTTAGACTGATATACAAAATATTTACTGAGCTACACATACAGGAGTAGTGTCTCTCAGTATGGTGTTGGGTCGCCATGTTTGCTAACGCAACATGCCAGACGTCTCCGCATGGAGCTGTAGAGATTCCTAATGGTGTCCTGTGATAATCCATCCCATGCAGCTTGAATATTCTCACACAGTTCCTGCAGATGGTGTGGTAGGGGTGGAGGTGGAGTGACACCAGGCCTTCTGGACGTGTGACATGTGACAAACCGTTCATCTTGGTGCTGACCATGGTGCCTCCACACACAGATTCGTTGGCCGTCTCCACCAAGACAAAAGGGGGACTCGTCACCGAAGATGACCCGCTGCCGTTCTGAGTCACTCCATTACAATCTGGCACGACACCATTGCAGTCTTTGGTGACGTTGATGTGGTGTTAAGGGCAGTCGTCGTAACAGTCTCCATGCATGTAGTCCAGCGTCTTGCATCCGTCTACCAATGGTGCTGACACTAACAGGATGACTCATAGAGGACATCACTGCTCACTGAATGTCTGCAATCAGGGCTGTTGGGTCAGTCAGGTACAGTGATAAGGCCCGTCCTTGCTAACGTCACACGCACGGCCGAGGGTGGAACTTGAATCACTCATATGTCTAACAATGTTAAATCTACCCACCAAGTTTAATTATAGTTGGGTGATTTTTTTTTTCTGTCTTTTTTTTTTTAAATTGTATTTAGAATGAAGTTTCTGTTCTTTTTCTAGTAGAGGAAAATTACATTGATCGTATATTACAAAAAATGCTCTAAAAAGTGCTGGGGTACTCCTTTATAAACTATATTCTCAACAGCAGGATTGTCCTCACTGCATTCTCTTGTTCCATCGTGTTAGCACAGTTCTATGGTAATGTGCAGATGCGTCATTCTGAGAAGCCTGCATGTCCTGCAGTGGCCTGCTGCTCCTTTCCACTGTGGAGAGATGCACGGCACTCCAGTAACAAAGCCAAGCCTGTCAGCAAGCATTAGAGAGAGAACCTTCACTCACACTCTCACACACACACGCACAAACACACACACACACACACACACACAAACTGCTATGCTACGCTGCTGTCCAACTGCACATTCCGACCATCCGAGAGCATCACAAACCGGAGGAGACGCCAAAGTTCAACAAGCAGAGGGCATTTTGGGGTTCTTACGGAAGGAGCTGAACTAAAAGTTCAAATTCCAGTAATAGTGGACATTCTGTTCACTGTCTGTCCATGGGGCTGCATCTGTGAAGTTTTAAATAGATAGTTACTCCTAAGATATGTACTGAATATTAAATATATAAATGTAGTAGAAAGAAAAGACATTTTAACCAATCTTGTCAAAAATATTATTCATGAAAAAAGAGCTTTCAGGAAGTTGCTGGTGTTCTCAGAATAAAGGACTAGCCATATATAGTGTAACATCAATGATCCAAGTTTGGGATTACTCGGATTTTGAAAAGCAAAATTCCAACTTTAAATGATTTCTTTGAAAAACTGAACGCAAGCCTTGTAAAACTGTTGCACCCAGAAGGAATCAACCGACAGGAATGAAACATGGTGGGTAGGCTTGACATCCATTCGGAAGAGTTCGAGAGAGATCACATCGTAGGGCTCCGTGAAGCAGGACAGCCTTATCACTGCATAGCGTGCCACACCACTTGTGCAGATATTACCATAGCACACTGTTGGCAGCAGTGCATAGAAGAAAGCACACACCAACGACATGAAGGCTCTGGGAGACCTACACAAACCACGTAGAAACAGAATCAACGAATTGTCAGACATGGGCAGAGTGACTTAACATCCATGATTGCAGACATTCAGCGAGCGTTGATGCCCTCCATGAGCCAGCCTGTTAGTGCCAGCACCATTGGCAGACGACTGTACAACGCAGGACTACATGCATGCAGACCGTTACAACGACTGTCCTTAAAACCACGTCAACGTCACCAAAGACTGCAATGGTGTCATGCCAGACTGTCATGGAGTGACTCAAAATGGCAGTGGGTCATCTTCAGTGACGAGTCCCGCTTTTGTCTTGGTGGAGACGACCAACGAATCAGTGTGTGGAGGCATGGTGGTCAGCGCCAAGGTGAACGGTTTGTTGTCATGCGTCAGACGTCCAGAAAGCCTACTGCACCATCTGCAGGAACTGTGTGAGAATATTCAAGCAGCATGGGATGGATTATCAGAGGACACCGTTAGGAACCTCTACATCTCCATGCTGAGACATATGGACGTTGAGTTAGCAAACATGGCGGCCCGACGCCATACTGAGAGACACTACTTCTGTATGTGTAGCTCAATAAATATTACACATATCAGTCTAAATTTATCATCATTTATTTTTCCTGGTAACCTTTATCTTCCTCCCCAATAGCACTGCAGTCACTAAAAACAAGGCTTTATACTTGGTCGTTGAAGCTTCTGTGCAATTTTCTGTATATGTTTCTGCAGTTTTCCCTTAATCTGAAAAATGAATATTTGCCTTTAATGTCTGTTTTGACAGCAAATTAAATAAAGTCTGGTCTCTGACTGCTACAGAACTGTACTTACATATTATTCTCAGTTATTACAGACTCTAAAACTCCTAATGCAACTAAAATGCCAGAAAGCCACTGATGCATATTTCAGATCCATCCTATCTAAATATTCCATATAAGGCTAAGCTCCTCCATGGCATCCTGGTCTGACCCAACATTGCAGCAGTGCAGAAAGGGCAAAGCTCACATTCTACGGTCCGAATTAAGAGCAAGCTAAGCCTGGATGCCAGGCTATTTACGCAGCAGTGTGCCAAAGCCAGCACAGGCCTGGCTGAAATAACCTGGCATTCATGCCCACGGCCCAGCCAATTAAAGCAACAGCTCTGTGAATAGGCTGAGCTAGCAGAGTTAATATAGCTGAAAGCATGGGGGTAGATGTGCCAGGACCTGAGCTAATATAAGAAAGGAGCAACGTAATGCACCCAATGCATAGAACAGTGAGGGCACAGAAAACGTCCTCACAGTGCAACAGGGCTACTTATAAGGGCTTGACTCACGATGAGTCACTATTCTAGACACAGCAGAAGCCTGTGAGTAGCTGGCTTCTAACATGGAAAGAAACAGTGCGTTCTTTTTCAACCTCCTAGTTCGAGAACACGACATGACAACGTGATAGATTCGTCATGCAATATGAGTGCAGCCGTCAAGTCATCACATTGGCTTCTATTGTGAGTGTTTGTGCTCATGCGTCGCATCTTGCAGACTCCGAGAGGCGGCATCTTCTGCTCCAGTTGCTGCATGATGGTGGCGGTGTCTGAGAGGCAGGACTCACCTCATAATGCAGTCACTCTCTCTCTCTCTCACACACACACACACACACACACACACACATACAAATGACCCACTTCACAGCGCAGCAGTGTGTGAGGCAGCCCCAACCATGCAGAAGCACCTCAACGGCAAACAACCCAAAACCCTGCATTGCTCCTACCTGGGGGCCGACACAATTACTCAACATTATCCATAACGTTGACACCAAGTTATCCTTGGTAGCTATTTCCGTTGTAGCTTTATTATGTCTACGGTGCTCTGTAAAGAGGTTTGGGAACTCTTCATCATCATGAGAATTTCTGCGTAAATACTTTTAATACTTTTTAAATACTTTTTTAAATACTTTTACAGAGTAAAAGAGTAAGAGAGATTCTTAGATGTTACTCTGGGGTACTTTATGATCTTTCAGAATATTCTATGTCTTAGTCTTAGTCACTTTCGTTGGATGACCAATGTAGGGAAGGGTTAAAAAAATAATAATAATAAATACAAAAATAAAAATGGTGCTCAATTTCCTCCTTTCGTCTGACAGTGGAATGGTGTGGACTCAGACTGATGGTTTTTATACACAGGTTAGGGTAAACAGGATCAGCCACACTCACACCAGACTGTCATTCAATTGATGGACCTCCTGACCCCAATTATCTTTACCAAACTGATAATTCTAGAGGGTTATAAACTTTTGCTAGCAAAGATTTAAAAATGTTGAATGAGTTTGTTTAATAAATGGATAAAAAAACACTACGTAGTTGTTTGTGTTATTTGTTTTAATTGATTGTCTTAACTACTGTTATGACTTTAACAAAGATAATTAGGTGTCCTTTATGTATCCTGGGTTCATTGTGAACATCCTGAGAAATTAACGCTACGTGTACGCAAAGGTGCAGTACACACAAAAATGGTAGGGGAAAACTCATTTGTGAACCTGTGTTTAAAGTTTTTTTAGGGTTTTTATTAAATTTAAACTTGTAACTAAGTTGCAAATAAACCTTAAACCGAAACTTTGCTTGTTTGCAAAAAGCTATTTTATAGTTCTACCTAACAGAAACTGTGCTTATGATCATTTGAATAGACATCAGTGTCAGACTAATTAATGACCTTCTATTAAAGACTGGTGGACTGAGAGACACTAGAGTCACCTACACTGAGTTGATATAGAGTCTTGATCCAGAAATGATAATAGGACATTAGAGCCATAATAAATCATGCTTTTACTACTTTTACTCTCCATTACTAAGAAGGTAAATACTTCAGTACTTTTACTCCAGTGGAGGTCTAAAGGGAGGAACTTCTACTTTTACTGGAGGAGTATTTTACCTTGGGTATCTCTACTTTAACTCACCTACATGGTTTGTGTTCTTTGTCCACCACTGCCAGTAACACACTTAGACAAGTATGTGAACAGTTACGTTCACTATGCTGCCGGTCATCTGTGCAAACACATGGCCAAACAGCAAGCGCAAGTCATCACAAACAATGTGCACAAATCTGTCTTAGATTTCCATGGAAGCACAAGGAAAGCATGAAGTCAACTTTAGCCTCATACTAAATGATGCCTTTCCCTCCAAGCAGATGTTCGGAAAACCGAACAACTCCCTGAGCAGTGCACTGTAAGTGATCTGTCAGCATGAGCTGATGTTACCCTCATCATGTCCCACTACTAACAATGGTCACTGGAATCTTCCAAGCCTTACCAGTTTAAATTACCCCGAAGTGTTTAGCAGGCTACTTGCACATTCGTCAGCCTGTCCTGTGACAGCGCTGCATACATCAACTATCTAGATGATGGCCTATCTAGAGTGCTAGAGAACTAGTAAACTGCTATGACGGTGTTGTTCATTTAGCTACTGATTATTACTTACCATAGCTCAAAACTATAGGCAGGCTAAACAATGTTTTTTCATTGCTCACTGTGTTGTAATTTAACTCTTGGTAAATAGAAACTCAGTTTGCCAAATATTTCAGTGATACAGCTGCTGACATTTACAGGCCACATTAAAGCCGGTCAATCAGTTATTAGTTTAATTAATCAATAAAGATATAGAGCCATAAAAGAACACCTTCCGGTTCCCAGCTGTTCTTAAACCAGACCTCAGTTCACATTTCTGTTCAATCTCCCAACCCCCAACACAGAGCGATAGAGCACAAATGTAGAAGACCCTGAGGACAATCAAAAAAAGAACTTAGCTCTTATCCACGCCAGCACAGACGTGATAAAGAAAACCAAGGCAAAGAGAGGTATGAGAATGATTTCTTAAAGAAGGTAGAGGAAGAAAAAGGCAGAGACTGCCCAGAGGGCTTCTGGACGCTGGACTCACGGCATTGAGTTTGTCTGTCTTTTTAGCCTCAGGCTCCTTCATGGTGGATGCAAGCAGCTCGTCTCCCTTATACTCCTTATAGAGCTCAGCCAGCGTCTCTCTCGTCTCCAGATTAGTGCTTTTCAGGTGATACGCTGGGTCCTGCTTCGCCTTCTCCTCATCTACAGATAAAGCACAAATAAAATACAGGAAAACGGATCAAATGAATGGGAAAAACAACAACCACCACTGCCCAAGAACCCAAACAGACGGGGAAACAGATCACTTTAGACATGTCTGGTATCCTAAAAATAACTGTAGCAGCAAACATTAAGCCCATATGTCCATTTACTGGTCCATTTTTACAAATAACATCACAAACACACTCGTCATCATTATCAAAAAGAAAAAACAGCTGCACCCAGAAGGAATCAACTGACAGAGGAGCAAAACCTGGTGGGTAGGTCTGGCATTATGAGACATGTGAATGATTCATGCTCTGCCGCGCACGTGACATAAGCAAGGACAAGCCTGCTCACCACCTGACTGACCCAACAGCCACAACTGTGGACATTCAGTGAGCAGTGATGCCCTCCATGAGTCTTCCTGTTGGGGCCAGCGCCATTGGCAGACGGCTGCACGACACAGGACTACATGCACATAGTCCATTACAACGACTGTCCTTTACACTGCGTCAGCGTCACTAAAGACTGCAATGGTGTCAGGCCAGACTGTCATGGTGTCAGAACGGCAGCGGGTCATCTTTAGTGACGAGTCCCACTTTTGTTTTGGTGGAGACGACCAACGAATCCATGTGTGGAGGCACCGTGATCAGCGCCAAGATGAACAATTTGTTGTTACATGTCACACGTCCAGAAGGCCTGGTATCACTCCACCTCCACCCCTACCACAAAATCTCAAAATCTGCAGGAACTGTGTGAGAATATTCAAGCTGCATGGGATGGATTATCACAGGACACCATTAGGAACCTCTACAACTCCATGCCAAGATGTCTGGTATATTGTGTTTGCAAACATGGCGGCCCGACGCCATACTGAGAGACACTACTTCTGTATGTGCAGCTCAATAAATATTTCCCATATCAGTCTAAATGTATCATCATTTATTGTTCCTGGTAACCTTTATCTTCCTTCCCAATAGCACTGCAATCTAGCTGGGTGCGACTATTCCTTTGATGATGAGTGTGTGTGATTTGGTGTCAGTAACCACATAAGCGAGTCTATTTGAGATTACTGAATACATGCAGCTTGCGTGATGTGGTTATAAGCTGGCACCATGTGGTAAACACATTAGCTTCAGAGCAAAACATAAAAGACACGTCTTGGTCGATACACTACGTTTGCGGAAAGGGACAAACAGTGCAAATCAGTTCCATGCGAAGCACTGCTCTAGGAAAATACTGCAAAGCATACACGACCCATATTTATCCCATCACGTCTTTGCTATTGTGAACGTGAGTGGCAGGTTCGGCAGATGGTGTCTAACGATAGGATGAGTTTTGGTCTGAGATGCTGCCCTTCACACTTCATTCAGCAGCTCTGGCCCCTTGATATGATCTGCCTCATTAGCTAATTAATTTATTCAAATCACCACAGCTAAAGTAATCTGCATTATACGGTTACTTAATCAAACTTAACAGCCCAAACCCCACGGTGTGAAGATATCATACCTCAACATAAAGCTTAACGGAACCTTCTCTGAACCGATGCCCAAAACAATAAAGACACTGTGCCTTGAATTTCATAGAAAAATCCATATCAGAGTCAATCAGTCAAGAGACAAATAAACAGTGTTGGTCTAAGACTGCATGTGCAATACCTGTTTGGTAGCACTTTACAGATCGGTAATAAGTAGGTAATAATACGGTAATTTTACAGTAACAAATTGTATTTATTCATTAACTGTCAAATTCCTAGTTGTTACTAAATAATAAGTCTGAAATTGTAGTGAGTGTTAACAAGGCTATTATGAAAAGGTAAAATAATGGTAACAAGTTGTACTTACCTAAAAATTACCTGCTTATTTTATAGTTCTTTATGTATAATAAGTGAGCAGTTGTAGTTGTAACAAGGCAGTAATGTAAAAGAAACACAATGGGAGCAAGTACTTTTCTAAATATTATATGCACATCATCTAGTCATTAATAAATGAAGATAGTCATTGTATCAGTATTTAGTAACAAAATGATAAAAAAAAAAAAACAGTAACAAGATTTATTTATCTAAAATGACCTGCTTATTTTATAGTTCTTATTGAACAATAAGAGAGAATTATAATTGAGTACATGTATATAATGTTAGAGTTGTTAACCCAAAATCACTGAAGTAGTTCTGCTGTAATTACCTGGTATTAGGGCTGTAAAATATTAATTCACTTGTTTCTGTTTTATTTCCACCTGTTATGTATCTAGACGGTCAGACACAGTGTGAGTTACAGGCAGTAATTACAGTGAAACCAAACGGTATTAGAGCTGTAAAATGCAAACTCACTTATTTCCATCTTGTTTATTACTTACTACACCTCCATCATGTCATAACATCAGTTCAAAATGGTCTTGTGCTTCACATGTAGGCTCACCTATACACAAGTATTTCTACCCAGGAATAGACGAGACAATGACTTTCTTTTCATTTATTAATGACTAGAAGTTGTGTATATAATATTTATAAAAGTACTTGCTCCCATTGTGTTTCTTTTACATTACTGCCTTATTACCACTACAATTATTTAACTCACTTATTATACATAAAGAACTATAAAATAAGCAGGTAATTTTTGGGTAAGTACAACTTGTTACCATTATTTTACCATTTCATAACGGCCTTGTTAACACTCACTACAATTTCTGATGTACTATTTAGTAACAACTAGAAAATTGACATTTAATTAATGAAGAAATACAATTTGTTACCATAAAATTACCATATTATTACCTGCTTATTACCGAGTAAAGTGCGACCACCCGTTTCCCAATTTGACAAACATTTATGAAGCAATAACTTAATTTAGTGTTGCTAAGTCTGGATTTGATCACATTGGCAAAAAACACAGAAAAAAAAGAAAACTAACCTGGATCCAAAACTTTCATATTGTTTTTCACATGGAAAAAGTCGGAGACGTTGAACTTATCCAAATTTGTGGGGTCCTGTGAAAGAAGATATAAACCGGGGACAGTTATTAAAATGATTGATAAATCATATCATTAGTACTATTGTGGATAATCTTACAAAATAAGTTTTTTTTTTAAAGAAATTCCCACATTTTGCTGCAGATAAATCCAAAAAATGCTTCTAATAGGCGGCTTGTACACTACAACATAACAGGTTTCAAACAATTGAATGAAATGAATGAAAAATTAATTGAGATTTAGATGACTTCATAGTAATTAAGAAACCAATAAAAATAAATATACATTAAGATTTACAACGTCACATATTTAAAAAAAAAAAAACAGTTATAAGGTCTTTGGGGGGGTCGGGGTCACATAAAAGTAATAAATCTGAAACACCTTCAGAACATTCAGACGTCTTCAGAATATTTCACTCTGCACATTACTACTGACGACAGCAAATAATTATTGTGGTAAAGTATATGACAAGTGATCCTAAACTTCTGAATAGATATTCACATGTTTATACATTTATCATCAGGTGATGGCAGACATGCATATACACACACGCACCCCCCCACCCCCACCCCACACGGCTCTGGGCAGGAGCGTGATGGGAATGTGATGCGGCTGCCTGGAAAGTTTGGGCAACAGTCCAAGGACATACACTGTCACACACACAAACACACACACCCACCCACACCAGTTCCATCAACTCTTTACACACCCACCGAGTCTCATAGGCTCATTAGAATGTTCCATATCCTATATGTGTATAATCATTATGTATCGTTTCCAATATATGTATTATACCTAAAATATGTTTGTTTATACGTAAAATGTCCCACATATATGTAAGTATTAAGATTAAAATAATAAAGTGCATTTTTTATTGCATAAATATTGCAAATGTTAGTTTAACAAACTGTTTATTTATACTAAACATGTTTAAATACACTGCTAAAGTAATATAGTAGTGTGTGTGTGTGTGTGTGTGTGTGTGTGTGTGTGTGTGTGTATATATATATATATATATATATATCTGTCTCTTATACACATCTTAGGAAGACAAGCATGACGACATGATCACCAAGGATCGCCATAGTCCATGCTAGTGCAGGATGGGAAGGCGATACAACTCGCAGAACTATATCACCCAGAGCAACTCCTCTGTCTCTTATACACAT